>JAOVYW010021445.1:0-32991 GCA_025775045.1 Hiodon tergisus | reverse complement strand
AGCAATATGCAGTACCTCTGTAATGACAATATGCATCCCACAGGAATGACCACAGGAGGGCAGTAGTAAATAAGCATGAAAATGCCAAACATAGATTCTTTATACAGAAATGAACCATTGGGCAACAAATGTCTTTTCAACTGTTTAGTAAGAAATTACACTCATCAAAAGGTACTGTTAAGTTTGAATACAGCAGTATGTGCACTGTGCACATCCGTTTTACAGTCATTTCATGACACAAAATATGACGGCTCCCCCACAGTATAGGTCCAATTCTGTCAACTACCCCCCCCACCACCCATCCCTCTCGTTCCAGCTTTCACTCTGTCTGACATAAAGTCGTCTTCGGAAGACACAGCTCAAGGAAGAGCAGAAATGTGCATCAACAGCAAAGCCCTTTTTTTTAGGTACAGTTTCATCAAGGCTTTTACACGGCACAACTTCCTGGGAGCTGACAGACTGAGCAGTCAGAAGTGTCTGTGAATGATGGATCCTGCCTTTTTGGGGACAGCGGTTAGCTCTGATATGTATCCAGGGTACCGTTCTCAAATCAAAAATATTTATATCTTGGTGCTTGTACATAGTCTATTACATATTCTTTGGCTTGTAATAGTAATAACATTTCTCATGCAATAACTACTGATTTCATAGTCCTGTGTGAAAATGTTGTCCCATGTGTTTCCATGTGTTAGGTCTCCAGTTTGGATTCCCAAATCCTCCAGTTTAAGCTTTGTTTGTTTGTTTAAGTTTTGTTGTTAAACAAACCCTTAAGATGGTGAATGTGCAATGGTGTCAGAAGTGGGATAACGTAAGCTTGAGGGGCTGAGCGAAGCATAGAGTAAAAGAATGAGAGTGAATTTAGGGGACAGAGTGTGCAATGGTGGATGAGTTAAGCAATGGTGGAAATGTTTAGAAATAGAATTAGTTCAAACTCTACAATGTAGAAGATATTTTTTTTAGACAAGAGAAGGGGAACTCCTGCAACCAAAGTGGATGAGCTATTTGTTTTCGATAGTCCACCAGGATACAGGATTTTTATGTTACCATAAGTGCATTGCTAGTTGATAAGCCCAATAATAAAATTTGGTTAAGCGAGTACAGTACGTCTCCCATATAAACATAGTGAGTGCATTTCATTAACAAATTTTGAAGAAGAAATTACATCAAGGAGAAGTGGACTCTGATGTGATAAAGCACATTCATTTTATTCACTGAAATTCTACCATGTAGAGTGACCTGATGTAAAAACCGTCTGGCAAAATCCGATTAAATTTAGGATAACATAACGTCATAATTATTTTTCCTGATTGCACAGAGAATTTTAAAAGCAGCTATATCAAGTTATATAAAGTTTTCCTTGCTTTGGACAGAAGATTGCATAATAAGTGGATCTGCAATATATAAGTTCAGCAGTAGTAATACAGACTTTGCCCTCCGCAAAGGTTTGGGGAATGAATGGGAAATGTCGGACAAGCAGTGCATCAACTGCACACAGAGAGATACAGTGTTTGTGCAGTACATATCAATGGGAGCGTGGCATTCAGCCAGGAGCCACATCCCCAAGTCATGGGGACACACAAGGCCCACTTGAGACTTGCCATGACACACTTTCCTAAAGAGTAAATAATAATAATAATAATAATAATAATAATAATAATAATAATAATAATAACAAGAATAAAAACTCAATCCAGCATTCTGAAAACAATAAAATCGCGAGGGAAGGTGAGAGTTCATCTAGCAAGCTACCATCTCAGTGAAATGGTCAAGCGATCTCGGGTGAAAAGTCCGTGAAAGTCACTGCCCCCCTTCTCCAGTTAACCACAGATATAATGATCAACAGAGCGCTTGCCTTAAGATCATAAAATATCTAATCTGCAGTGATCTTTTTTGAGGACCCTGGATGAAAGGTCCAGATAAAAGGGATCTGAGACGGCAGACCCTCTGGGCATGGGGGTGGCAGCCGCAGCACATGGTTGCAGCAACATTCAAGCACTGATGGCCACGCATACCCCGCGAATCTGGGGGATGACACCTCTGGGACTGTACAGCCCTTCTGAATGCATTCTCCACAAGCTTGACCACTAAAGGGCTCAATAGGGCATAAACACAAGGCAGAGGTTATATTAAAGAAGATTTAGTTAAATGGAACAAACAATCAACAAAAAGTTTCTCTAGACATATGTATAGCGTAAGCATCCTAAGCGAGCATAAGTTGTCTACTTTCAAATGCATCTGACCAATAGGAGGCTAATTGGTATGGGGATTCAACCCTGCGGGATTGGGTCATTACTTCAGCACTCCCCTCGCTGTGCCACAAGAGATTTAAAATGATCTGCCTGATCAAAAATGTTTTTTAGTTAATCTCTAACCATTTTCTCCCCTTTTTGCCTGAGAAGTATCAAATTTCATAACCGCATGGTGAGTGACTCTAAAAAGCAACCACAGTCTAACACTTAGGAGCTGATCTAGAATGAAAACCAGCAAACTTTGTAGCTGTTGAGGACTGGGATTGTGCACTTCTGATGTAAAATGTCATGTTTAATCATTCAGATCCAATGCGGGAGATTTTCATCACACAAAAACACTCTCGTTTCACGGACTCACGGTCCTTTTTTCTTAAACAATTATTTTGTGTTCTGAGGATAGAATCGATGTGCGATCCCCTGAATCGTCTTATGCTTTGAAGGACATGCAAGTCAGCCAAGTTGTCGGACTTGTGAGATGTGGCAGGCCGAAAAAATAAGTTGCACCCGACTTGAGAATCGGGGAGAAAATGGGTGGACAGGACTGCAAACAAACTTTCCAATTTTCCAACTAGTAGTATTGGACAGTTCATGAACCAACCGTGTATTCTCTTTTTAGTGACTCACAGGAACTGCCTCAATATATTGGAGGAGGCGTTTGTCAATCATGTCGGATTCTGTGGCCATTATGCCAAAAAAAAAGTTGAGTTTCACAAATGCTACTCCCCCACATTAAAACATAGATGTTATGCTGTGGGAAGAAACAACTCAGAATTTGTGTTTTTGGCTAAAGTCACCTGTTTTATTCTGTGGCAAACCACTTCATCCTAATTCACTTCCATATATGAACACACCCCTTTTCTTACAGCAACACCCCAAAAATCCACACCCCACAAACACCCACATACTAGTGAACTCAACGATAAATACAGTTGTCATGCTGTGATATCAAATGCAGACACTGATGCCAATTAGATAAACATATGGCGTCTTGTTTGTCTGTTCTAGAGTAAATTCAGTAAGTTTCACACAAACTCAGCACAAACCTGTCATTTGACATGGCGGGGATGGTTTTGTTTTGTCATTGTGGGACTGGAACGCGCAGTTCCTGCCAGCTTCTCAGTGGTACAGCTGCATTAAATGACTTGTAAGTGATTGCATAAAAACAGAGGCTGGCAGGTAGGCAGGTGAATCAGGTTTCAAGAGAGATGAAACCAGTGGTGGCATCTCAAACCAAGACTTTTCCTGTTTGGCCTTTCCTTTCCATTTTCTCCTGGTGGTCAAAGTGGTTTGATTTAGCTACAAGGCTTGATTTTCGGTTTAGTTTTTTATTCTTCTCTGGCAGCCAGTGAACTGTGTTGTTGTCATTTATGTTGCTGGTCTAGAGGGCATAGAGTGGAGAGTGGAGGGAATTCTGTGGCAGTCTGTGAGTGACAACGAGGGATTAACAAACTATAAGCCCTTGGGCAGAAAACTCCTTATAGGCCCCTCCCACCCAGAAAAATACAAAGTATCACATCAAAATGTTCAGGGGACGGAGAACAGTTATTCTCAATAATAAAAAAATTAATTCTCAGTCCTTTAAGCATCAACAAAACAAATATCGTAAATTATACTGATTTTTTTTAACCAATTAAAATGACGTATTACACAAAATAATGTGACAATATATTTGTGGTCTAAGTTTTCAAATCAGAGAGGGGATGAAGTATTAAATAGTTGTATTGAATTTTGCCCCCGGCAAGAGCAGAAGCAGGTGCTTTTGAATACATACTCACCATGGCCTTTTTAGGGAAATAGACTACTATTGCTGGGACCAAATCAAAACTCAACATGCCTGTGGCACTTTACATACCTGCATTTAATAGCATTTTCAATCGATACAATTTTATTTGTTAAAGTGCATTTTACAAACACAAATCATCACACAGTGCTTGTTTTCTTTTTTTCTTTTTGTCAGACTTTTTGCATTCACAGACATCTTATACAGTATCTCTCACCCCATTACCTATTGACTCCTCTTGGCAGATAGGAGGGTGGTGCAGGTTGTTTCTCTGCTATGTAGAGCCCCCTGTTTTTCTCAATCTGTCAGAACATCTATACTAGACTATGCCTCAAGTTTTTCTTATACTTTAGATTGTATAGCATAGAAAAAGCATTTTGGGTTTAGACAAATGTGTGCATTATAGTATATATACAGTCTACAGTATAAAAAAGAAATAATGCATAGCCTAGTATAGATTTTTGGTTTATGTTCTGTCAGGCTGATTATAAGATGTATTATAGGGTTTCCTCAGATACAAGTATTAAACTAAATTGTGTTGTTTTGTCCATTTACTGTGTAGGCAACAGTGCAGTCCTCAGCTGAAAATACAACCCTTTTGGATAAATTCCCATCCTAGATTCTATGTGACATGATCTGACACTTCGGTTAACATTGCTGTAGAGCTAAATCCCTTTTCCCCCATCCATATCCCTGAGCATTAAAGTTTTTACCCAAATCTGATTAGACATGTATAAGTTTGTCATCACATGTGTCATAACTTGTGTTAGTGGCAGGATCACTAACAACACCAATCAGAGACAGTTATTTAAAAAGTAAAGATGTTCCATTAATAACAGAGTTACAAAAAAGGGCAATACAAAGCCAGTGTCAAAAAACGGTTCAAGCAGTCGGTACCCCAAACAGGTTCTTATCCAGAAAAGGCTCAATTCGGAAATCAAGTTCTCCATCAAAAATGGGTCAAAAATATTAATTATATATAATATATAATTAATTAACGCTGGGGCATGCCCAATTAGAGAGCAGCCGGAGACAGAGACACAGGGGGGAGATTTCATGGCTTTTTACTGGTATTTTTGACCAAATCAACAAAAACAGTAAAAAGGTATAAACTCACCCCCAACTTGGCTTTCCATCAGCCCCATTTTGGCTGTTTTCCTAGGGCTTGAGAGTGTGCCCCCAAGCTGCGTACTACATACTCAAACCCAATAAAACACTCAGACACTCCACAAGGTACAGGCCCTGAATGAAGAATCCTGCAGTCTTTTATTCTCTAGCTGAGTAACCATTGCTTCCAGCTGTACCAATTATTTTGTTGAAGACTCCTGGCAATCAGCAGTCAGGCCAGGAATTTCAGGCTTGTTGGTCTTAAATGAGACGGACGGACGGACGGACGGACGGACGGACGCACGCACGCACGCACGCACGCTCAAATATAAATCCTAAATGCTAAGGGTAAAAACTCAGGTAATTCGCCTTTCTACGGCAAAAGCATAAATGAAATGTATCATATATATTCACTGGGTCTTCTGTCTGGAGAGCTGTGCATGTTTGATAGCTGTTAGTGGGTGCAGAGATGACACATGAACCTAAAAAACAAGAATGTCCTTTAATGGATTACTTTGTGCACACTCTTGGCACCTGCAGTCAGAGTATAACAGTGTGTGCCTTGTAGCTTTTAAAATCTTTGTCAAAATCATTTTGACAATTATTTTTATTTTATAAAAAACTATGCTCTGAGGCTGATAGGCAGTACTTTCACAACTGAATTTTCTGATGATTCTTCTTTCTGTGCCAACATCGAAACCCCAGCTACCATGACACCAACGTGCATGTTTCAAGGCTTGCTAATTAGACTGGGTTGCACACAGGCTTTGTAAAATAGATGTAAAATATACATTTCTGGCGGTTTTAGCCAGGATCTGTTCATTGTCCAAATTAAATCAACGAAGTTTCCTCATCATTCAAGGTTAGTTTCTTTAAAATGTGCTGACTGTGACTTTTGGCTGTTGCGGCAAAGTTCTCCAAAGTTCAGATTTCAGGCTGATGATATTCAGAACGCAAACCCAAAACAGCCACATAAAAGAAAAGAAACACAATTCAGTGTACGTTGCCTGACAGGGCCAGGTGAGTCCATGAATACCCATTAATACCCCCAAATACACTCCACCTCACGCACAACTAACGCTTCTCGTATACAACGAAGGTACTTTGGAAGTCTGTACATGTAGCATGCCCACTGTATAAATCCAGCATTGGAGAATATAATTTCAAAGTACACTTGACTGGAGAGATATAATAAAAACGATCTGATGGCAGAATCTCATTGCCTCCATAGAACTTCTTCCCCTATCTGCACAGCTCCATTCCACATCCTGCACAAAGCAAACAGCCTCTCTGGGGTGTTTTTTTTTTTTTTTTTGCAAAGGTCACACTTATTTGCCTGTATAGATTGGATAAGAAGAAGAAAAAAAAAAATTTCAGTGCTGCTCAGAGGCAGAGCAGAGCTGTTTGTATGTGCAGTGTTCACCAATGAATTCCGATTAGCTTCCCATTAGCACTGAAGGGTTGAATAAAAAGAGTTTGCTCTGGAGTCTGGTTTGTTCTGAGATAAAACTCTAATTGTCTTTAATATAATCTTATGGTAATCGTTACCCTTTCTGAGTTCTCACATAATCAGAGAAATTGCTCCTCATGCCTTAGGCATGTGTACAAAGTAATTATTAGCTCCAAAACAATATGTAGACCCCAAAACAATATATTAATTTATGGTATTTATGATTTTTAACACTTCACATTAACTCTGTTATGTCTAATAATATTAAAAAGAATTGAACGTTAACTTCCCTTCCTTTTTCAAGGGGCAGAAATTTAAACAGCACTTGGGCTTACAAATCCACCACATTCAAACGTGCAGATTCCCTCCTCAGAAAAAGTTTAATAAGTTTGCTATGTTGCCATTGAATAAATGGTGTTGTAAGGCTGTCACGTTAATCTAATATATTTCACATTCAACAGGAGTAATAACACCATCAAATCCCATCATTTTCTTATGCAAATTGTCCCTTGATGAAGGCTATAATGACACTTATGTAATGAGGTTCTAAATAGCAATTTGCAATGCAATCTGACTGAAATTCATCCATAAGATATCATTGACCCTAGATTCCTGTTTGGCAAGTTCTTTTCAGCAACACAATTTTCAAATTTCACTCTAATAATCAACTCCACTTTTTGTTTTGCACATTCCAAAGGCATAACTATTTTTAAAAAAAAACTTTTTAGTGATGTGGTTTTAAAGCAATACTTGAAAGAATGCAGCCAGCTGGTTTCAGCTCTTGCTTAAATTTAATGGCTCAGGAACCACTGGCAAGCACTTAGCGATCACTCGCGATGATATTTACTGAACATCAGATATACCTATTTCCATTCTCTGTTTGTTTGGATAAATGCGGAGTCTATTTTCATCCTCCCTTAACAACATGGTGGTGACATCTGCTAATTGAGACATTAAAACTGCTTTTGTGTCCAGTAAAAACAAAAAAAATATTCCTTTACCAATTTCAAATCTCTGCGACATATCATCAGCTAATTTAACAGAACAGTTTCCTTTGTTGCAAACAAAGTTACCAACACATTGAAAGAACTGACCAAAACCAAAAAAAAATTCAAAGTTATGTTCAAAACCATCAAATGCATTATAAAAGTCTATGATCAATATAAAACTATCTTCGCTTATATAGTCATTGTAATGTACCAGATCCAATACCAAATGGATGTTACTGCAAGTATGCTTCCTATACTAAAGCCAGATTGTGATTTACCAATTATCAAGGCCCATTTTAAATCTATAAATCGATAATCTATAAAAATGTAGTCATAGTAGAATATTTTTTACCAAGCTCAACGTCTTCACAAAAAAACTAAAAGCAGAAATGCTGTATGGTCATCCTGAAAGGCTGTATAAAATTCACTAGTGAGACTAGAGTCATTCCCTAGAGGTTTGTTATCTTTGAGCTCATTAGTACCAATCCTAATTTAATCTGCTCTAAGGTCTTCATCACACATTCTCTTAAAATCCGCATCTGTATATTTTGCATGCTCCTTCGAGAAGTTTAAAAAGGCATTTACATGCCTAGTAGTAGGATCAACAGATGTCTGACACATACTTTGACATGTCTTCACATGCGTTCCATCCCCGTTTATATTTAATTTATTAAGAGATTTCAGTTCAGAAATCTTTCGCCAAGTTGTACTCTTTGATTAATGTACTTCATGAACAATTTCTTGGACTACTGTCTCTTCTATTATCTCATATAATTAGCTACTTCCTCACCTCTTTTAATGACTGCTTGTCTGAAACTTCACTAATTCCTAATGTTTCTCATAATATTATAACAGGCTTGCTTTCTCAAGGCTTACTATGTCCCTATATATCCATCACACCTAACCCTAAACACAATTCAGGGACTTTGCCATAAAATACAGCTTTCTGTCTAACATTTTCTTGACCTATGGATTGATTGAACATGGACTGGACTATTTGATTTTGAGTAATGTTAATGATTTGTGTGGCTTGTTCTTTTGCCTTGGGTGAGCGGCTCAGTGATAAAGAGTGAAATTTGTTTCCAAACAGAGAGGTTTTGTTTTGAGTTCCCTTAATTACATATTTCTGTTTATTCGTAATAAAGCACCAGTGAATTAATGGTTTTGTTTAAAAAATTCTTAGTTGTTGATTCCTCACCTACAATTAAATTTAAATAAGGTTCTGACCCTTATTTACATTTATTTAAATTTATTTTACAATTATTTGTGTAACTCACAGTGGTGAGAATGCAGACATAGCCCCTCCATGTGGTAAAAAGCTGAACAGAAATGGTTCGAAATACTAAAATTCAATCAACTATGGAAATATTAGTGCAATTAACTATGACCCAGCAAGCCGTGCATCAGGTGCTGGGGACGGAACAGCAGTAATAACCTGCCCCCCGGGGAAGTTGGATGCAAGTAACCCTGGGCAGCTGATCCAATAAATAACAGAGGAATAATAGGCAGAGTGGTACCCAACCTAGGCAGTGGAGGAATATTTATAATCTTGGCCTGTATGTCAGAAAGCTGCACTTAAGACTCATTACATGAACCTAATAATACCACTACCCATCATCAAGACCGTATTGGATTGGATCACCACGGATCTGGTTAACCCATTAGTCAAAATGGCCAGAGAACACAAATATATCATGGTGATCATTGCCAATGCTACCGGGTATCCTGAAGTGGTCTCATTACATACTATGGCAGCTAAGGGGATTTCCAAGGATTTGTTTTCCCGTTTTAGCATGGTTAGGATACTTAGTGAGGTTCTAACCGATCAGAGCCCAGCCGAACATGATAAGGTGAACACCAGAAGAGGAACGACTCCTGCTAGGAGTTGCAGATGGCCCTTTGTTCCACTCTGGTACTGGTGATACCAGATTTTTCAAAAGAGATGATTGTGCAAACAGATTCCTCAGATGTGGGGGTAGGTGACATCCTGTGAGAGGTAATTAACATGGAAGAGCAGTCTGTCTTAAACATCAGCCAAAAGCTGTTAACCACAGAATTGAATTTTTCCATGCCGGAAAAAGAGTGTCTGGCCATCAAGAAGGTATTTCAAACCATCAGGTAGTAGGACGACGCGTCACCCTTGTTATAGACTATGCCTCATTGGTGTGGATGTGCTGCAAGAAAGAGACGAATACCAGGGTCACAAGGTATTTTCTGTCTTTAGAGTTTTGTCTTGTCCTCAAGTCGGGGTATGGAAACGCTGATGCCCTGTCGAGATGGGACGTTCTCTGGACCTCTTTCGCCTCGCCCTCAAAGTTTAGGAGGGTAAGATTGAGAGGAATTGTGGTGGAAGGTAGGTGTGTGAGGGAAAATGGCTCTATATTGTGAATCCATTGGGGCATTTCGTTCTTTGCCTCTCCCTTCCAGAGACCAAACCTGAAGTGAATAAGCAGACACCATTTATTTAAATTGCTGCTCCACCTTAGGTTTTGTACAGATACCTTGCATGGGTGAGAAAGCCAAATTTTTCTGCTCTCCCATTATTTCCAAAGTCAGAATCCTCACAATGTTATTGTGTAATTCTAGAATGAAGTTCATGCTGAATTGATGAATTGATGAAGTAATTCTGTGACAGCGGTGCAAGCCCAGGACTGCAAGGACACGTGAATGCATGCTCATACATTTTCTCTTCTACTTCACGGTCTCCACAACTTGTCTGGTCTCCAATAAATTTCAGAGTTGAATTATTTTCTTTCGATGTATTTGCTTCTTCCATTCAACATGATGTTACCTAGCTAGATCTAATTGATATTACCTGGCTTGATCTAGCTGGCTAATTTAGTCTTGCAAACAAGTGGCTCGTAAAGTTTTTAGTTCTTTAATGTTTTTTAAAAATTTGATGACTAGAATCATTATAAAGATGGAAATTTTCATCTGACGAGACATATATTATTTTTCAGCTGCTAAAACAAACCTCTACACGGGATGCCATCTTGTATATCTTGTAGTGTTAAGCCTTAAAAGTTAACCGGTAGGGTGAATTTGGCAACTGCGGTCATTTGCTTTTTGTTGAATTTATGTTGTCAAGGTGACCTTTTGATGAAAATAATAGAAGGGGCCAGACCAAGATTTTAGGTGGAGTTTTGTAGGTTGTACTTGATAATTACATAAAATAAAATAAAATATTACATATTGTACCTAGAAAATTGATCTTTTTAGAAATATTTCTTTGGAAATTTAAATTTTGAGAACTTAAGCCCAGATTATACTCTCTCTCTGTTCTCTCTTTAGAACCACATCAATGTCCAATAGTGAGCATGTGGCGGTGTGTGGTGTGTGTATCCGGCAATAAACTATCCCTGTTCTGACATTATGCTGATAGGTTGTCGGTACCATGCCACAACATAGTGAAATGTTGCTTCATCACCAGGTGGTTTGAGAGCCCCAGAGACATCCATTCCACAGCAGATCTACCCTTAAAAACTTTATACATCAGTCAAGTCCTCGGAACTATTTTCAGAATACAGTTATCCTGTACTTCATGAATAATGCAAAGGCCAACTAGGTTTTTAATAAATGCAAAAAATGATTGTGGCAGGCTTCTTTAGCATATATTATAATAATAGAATATATTCCTTAGCTAAAGGCCAGAATTAAAATAACACATTATATTCAATTTGACAAAGTCTTATCTGCAGCATAGCGTTGACTTCATTATTTTGCTTAATAAATCTCAGGAGAATAAACATGTATTCAAAAATATACAAACCTCTCACTAAAAGGGAGAACTTATTTTCAGATTTCCTTTTGTATATATAATACGGTTTGCAATTTGAGTCTAAACAAACCCAAAATATTCAGACTCCTATCTCATAAAAAATTTTGTATTATGCATATTAAGAAAGGATGAATAGTCATTAACTGTTGATTAAAATTCAACAGGAAAAACTTTACATTAAGTGTCTCTAAATACAGGTTATTTACATAATAGTTACTGCGTAAAGACATGTTTACCTATGCATAATTTCCATGTCACTATGCATCGTTTAACTGTAACTCTCTAATGGCCATCTACAATTGCATACTCACATGGATTACAATTAGTGTTACAAAGTGTTACTCATTAAGTACAGCGTAACTATGCATAATAACACTACAATAATAGTAAATGTGTATGTACGCAGTAACTACCACATGAATTACCAGTTCTTAGAGACACTTAACGTAACGTTTTACCAAAGCTGTTACTTTTTTTATTATCATTTAATGACTATTCATCATTTCATAATATTTAATAATAAGTTTTACGTGCGTTGAAATCGGAATTGTAAATTTCTCCCAGAACCTGAAGCACTTAGCGAAAAGAAAGGACAGTGGTTCCGGGAACCGGCCTCCCTGAAAAGCGTTACTCCACCAAAAAACAAAAGACTCTGTTAAAACTGTTCAAAACCACATTGTACAGTTTAAGAGTGAAAAGCTGTATCTGCTCTGGCAGGGCTCGTCCTTTGTCAAGCAGTCTTGACAAAGTTCCAGGCAGTCTTAGTCAAGTTCCTGAAAATGAGGTCAATCAACTCGTCTGTCCTTCACAGCCTTACAAGAGTGATTGCCTTTCTTGTATGTATTTGAGACTGAAAAATTAGGATAGGGTTTATTTGATTTTTTTTTTTAGGTTTAGTATTCAAGTTAATTAAGTGTGACTATTTTTAGAGCAGATAATTTATGTGAAATATGGAAAGAGGGCTATTAAAATTTAGTGGATTCTACTATCCTAAGTTTGTGCAATCAGGTAACAGAGAAATAAAAATTAAAAGTGCGGTAAACAAGCTGCGTGTGAATCTTAATTAGGCAAAAGTGAGGTGTTGATGGACTGGTTTGCTCTGTGAACCCCGCCAGTCCAGCACCAGTCCGGCTGCTTTTACCTGGCCCCAGATCTCGAGCCACATTCTTACTTTAAATTAAATAGCATGTAGCTACAGAACTGACTTTTTAAATTATTTCTGTATTTGATTTAAGCAGCTCAATTTCTTTTTTGTTACAATATGCCAACATCAAAGTAAAATATTATTGGTTTATTTGGTTGTTGGTTATTTGTGTTTTTTTGCGTGACAAGCCATTTTCCAAATAGATAAAGGATTTCAGTAAAGAAATAGCAATGTATAAATCTTGTATTAAAGCTTCAGTCGTTTATTTTATTTATTTTTTGCAGATAAAATCTTAAGCACATTGACAAAATAACATGTGAACTGACATCAAAACATCGGTTTAATCGCGCCCAAGTTAAAAAATATTTTCATGAAAAAAGAACAATTTTTAAAAAGCTGAAGGTAAATCAGCTCCAGAGCACTCCGATAAGCTCGGAAACCTGCTCTGATCCAGCTTCGGGTCTTGGGGCTGGGCCAGGGCTCCAAAACCAGAGCACAGCCAACCCTACTGTAAAGTTTTTCCTGCTGGAGGTTGTAAAACCGCTGCAGGGCTTGGTGTTGTTCCTCCTGCATCCGGGTCAGCTGCTGTACCAATTGGTGGAGTGGGGAAGGCTCCATGGTTGCGGAAGTTTTTCCGATTATCCCGGGTTTCGGCACCAATGTAGCACGCCGACGTGCTTGGTTCGGGAATAATCGGAACACACACTTCCGGGTTCTTCGACTTCTTGCCGACTTTATTTTATTAAACAGAAAATAAACACTAATCGCTCTTCAGGGCTCCCGCTCACGGGTTCGCCCCAAACACAATAAAATGAAATAACAAACTAAGCAAAATACCGTCCACGGAAATTTACACTGCGACGAACTGTCGGCATCCCCTTTTCCGAGTCGACTTTTTCTTTCACCTTCTCGTCTGTGACTTTGAACCCCGTTCTCTCGTCCGGCTCCGCTACCAACTCCAGCACCTACTGAGGGATCAGAGGTCGTTAAATACTGTTTGTAATTAGCCTGATCCTCAGCCGGTGCTGATGGGCGTGCCCGGACCTCTCCCGTGCGTATTCTAGACGGACGCGTGGCACAACATGTTATTAGGTTGTTTATATTCAGTCAATAACTTAGAAAGATGAGGATGTGCAGTTTGCCCATGCATAAAAATGAGAATTTTGGCATGCTATTAGAAACATTATAAGATTAGACAGAAGGACCGGCAACATCATGCCAGGTTCCTTGGACTTGGAATATTTTATAGGTATGCTGAATGTTGGCCAGTCTGGTTCTTTCTTTTTTTTTTTTCACTGACATTAGTCTTTACCTCCCTCCATTTCTTACTTAAAATTATTTTGAGTTGTCAGTTTTAAGTCATTTTGGATGTTGGTTCTGTCCTAAAGCGGGAGGCAAAGGGTTTTAACAGTAATAACCAAACCTACTCTATGTGAGTTTTGATTCTGTGCCACGATAATTAAAAACGTTAAAAGTTGATGGGGCTGCAATCGACTGAGACACAGAGTAAAAACCTCAGCTGATTCTCATAGGTGCAAGGGGACTGCCTCGTAGCTACCTGCTTTTATAAATTTTGAATTATATTATTCCACCAATTTGTCTTCCACAGGCGCCCCTCACACAGAAAGACATCCCTGAGACATCAGGCTTCCAAAGTTAAGCCGAGCTGCCACTTGCTGTTTATAGCTTTTCGTTTGTCAGTCCAGAGATTCAGCTGCCTGTGAAATTTGGTACTCTATCTGCAAGCCACTCGCACTGAGTCGCAGACTTTTGTCAGCGCCGCTCAGCATTGGTGTGATCCAGAGTACAATTTTCTCTGCTTCTCGCTGTTTGGTCGTAGGTCAAAAACATGCAACATTGTCCATTGCTCAGGTACTTCAATCTCACAGTCCCTGCCCTCCGTTACATTCTGTCCTAGCTGATTGTTCCTGTTCCCATTATCGACAAAGAGCCCTGATTGATCATTGTTAGAGACCTATTCCCACAAAGGGATCTGATAGATCACTGTTAGAGGCCTATTCCTACGAAGGGATTTTTGAAATCTGAGATGGAAATTGTGACCTGATGAGAGCTTCCAAAGTTGGCACCGTATGGGGTAGGGTACCGTAACGCGTGAACCGTAAAGCGGGTTGGAAGGCAGACATGAGACACACTGAGACAAATTATTAAATTCCAACCTGGTAAGCCCGATAGAATGCTATGACACCCCTTAAACCTTCTCCCTAAATTCATCGAAAACCCTAAGTTCCAGAGCAGCTCATCAAAATGAACACATCTACTTGCCTTTGATGGGATAGTAGAACAAGAAAATGCCCATTAAGTGGTTTTAGGATTAGTCACTTAGGAAGCGGATTCTCTTCACTCATTAACAATAATTAAAGCACATTGGTTGTTTTAGTTTGTGGTATCATTCTATTTCAGACTTAGTTATGCATTGAATTTCATCGTTTTGTAACGTTTCTGTGTGGTGGGAATGATTTGTGCTATATGTTAACAGAGCACCAATATTTTCTGCAGGATTCCACTTTTTCTTGTCATACCAAAGAAAAAATACTGAAACAGTACTGTATGCTGAAGACAAATACTTTAACAAATATTTTAATAAAACTGGATTATGCTTGTATTCGGCAGTAAAAACCCAACCTTGTGGAAATTTTTTTCTAAAAGTATGGTGGTTGGTAAACAAAATGTTTTTAATTTGGGACACTTTAAAAACTGTTTCAAATCAGAGCACACAAATGCACTTTTTGGGGAATAAGTTAAAAAAATTCAGGCATATTTGTTTTCTACGTTTAGGCATAGCCGTTTGACTGCTGAAATTCTAACTCTTGCTTTTCGTCAAAAAATCTGTGACATTTGATGGCCCCAGGGATTATTATCATTCGGGGAACAAGACGGTCCACAATCGCATCCCTCAACTTCTGAGTTCTGATTCACCGTATGTTCCCCGGTTGGTGTGAATGTCATCGTATGTTTTCTCTGAGCAGCTCTGAAAGAGCGCCATTACCCAACGGCCTGTTCCAGAGTCAATCGGCTGAGGAGAGATACAGAAGCTTGGTGGAGGAGAAGTCGGGGAGCGATGCCTGTCAGTGTCACACTCAGTGGCGTTACAGTGAATGTGAAAAGTTGCGCCTGTCCTCGTGCCATGTCACATCCTATCACACAGTCGAACACACTGACCCGTCCGTAAACTCCAGCTTAAGGTCCGTCTCTCTTAAGGCCCTTTGATGATGACTGGCGGCATCTAGACAGCTGTAAATCTGACAGTCTCTATTAAAGTCATTATATATGCGCTCTCTGAGGCTGAGAGGATAGTAATGGATTGTGTGCCAAATGGAAACATACCCCAATGTAAACCCAATGTACACCTCCCACTATTTGTTTCTTAAAATTATTTTGAGTTGTCAATTTTAAGTCATTTTAAATGTCGGTTAAAGCGGAAGGCAGAGGTTTTTAAACGTAAAAGCGAAGCCCCCAAAGTGAGTTTTTGCCACAATAATTCAAAACATTAAAATTTGATTAGAGCTGCAATCACCTAAAATGCACAGGTGCAAGGGGACTGCCAATAAATATCGTAGCTACCTGCTTTTAGAAATGCTGTCAAAATAATCATATTATTCCACCAATTTGCCTTCCACAGGTGCCCATCCCTTACCCTGAGACATTAGCCTTCCAAAGTTAAGCTTAGCTGCCACTTGCTGTTTATAGCTTTTCGTTTGTCAGTCCGGAGATTAAGCTCCCTGTGAAATTTGGAATGATAGTCCTTGGCCCTAAATAGTCCTTGGCCCTAAAAATTGCCATAGCAGCATGACAAATTAGGAAATGATTTTCGATGGCTACTCAGTGCCTACTACTTCACTAATCGAAGACCTTGGGGTAACAACTGACCCAGATCTCTCATTTGAATATCATGTTAAAAATACGACAAAAACTGAATTTTTTCCCCCCATCTTAGAATCATTGCTAAAATCCTGCATTTTCTCTGTCTAAAGGTAACAGAAAAACGTATTCACGCTTTTGTGACCTTTAGTCTAGATTATTGTAATGGTGCGAATGGTTGTAAAATCTCAAATTGGAAAAGATTAAATTTACCCTGCAATTAACCCTGCAAGAATGCTGTGTGGCAATCATTCATATCACCCTTTGACAAATTGACAGATCTTTTAGTCCAATTCCCGATAAAATGACATTGGTCTCATTTCTCTTACGCATCTTTTTATTTATTTGAAATACTGCCAATACGCAAGAGTTCTGTTGAGGCAACGGGGGTAAGATGAGTGGGAAGGTTTGGGCGATTGTATACAACAAGAATGGAATCCCTTTTATTTACAGTGCGGTTATTCTTCAAATAAAAATGTTTTTTAAAAAGAAGTCCCTGTTCGGCGATTGCTAAAAACAACCTTGAGCAGAATCGACCCACCCCAGGTGACCATTTGAACACCCCGGATCACAGTGAGAAAATCTCAAGATTCTAACCAGCAAAACTGAATCACAGGGTTGACTGACACACTATGGAGTGTCAGTCAAACCCTCCTTGTGGGCGTTTCCCCTGGGCCGCTTGTTTGTCTTGTTCTGTCTGTGGGCTTCTCCCCGCAGGTCGCCGGCCACAGGCAACTTGCGGACAGGGGAAATGATGTGGTTGAAATGATGCGTGCATCCTGTAAATCTCGGATACTGAATGATTTATGGGTCGGTTGGGGATCCTCATTTTTAATCAGAGCAGGTTTAAGTTCGAAAGGGTAAGGAGAACAGAACTGTAACAAGCCAATCTCAGGGCTTTAATGTTGAAGGGTAAAAAGGCTTCACTGCAGATGACAAATACCAGTCAAGTGTCCAGCTCATCCCACACAAAAGATTTTTCTATATTCGTTTGACCTGGAACGAAGAGAAAGCCAAAACCAATTAAATCTTTGGGGTCTTTGTTAATGGTGTTGAAGACTACCTTGTCTTTTTTTATTATTAATAAAAATTTTGCTCTGACTGCCTGTACCGCTGACAGTCCCAGAGCAACATCAGTATGTTCAGTCACTGAATCCTCTGTGTTAGTGGTCTAGGGAGAGGTCATGCATCTTCAGACGTCAGGTGACTGCTACACGTGTTGGAAATGGAAATAATTTAAATGGCTGACATGTCAGCATATCGGAAGGGATTTGGGTAGGTTCCTGCATCCTTCAACTTGCAATCAAAGAGTGCCTATCAAACCATCATTCAATTGACTTTTTAATGAAGGTAATATGTGTCTAGGAGGCAATGTAAAAAAATTACCAAAAACATTTTTGGGAATAACAAAAAATATTCCAGATAAATAAAAAAGGAAAAGCATTCTGAAGAATTTTACACAACAATGGCTTATTCAGAGATTTAATTTCGCAGCACGTCTCAACACACAGTACATTTAGAAGTACACATAGAAATCACTAACATTATTACTATTATTTTGTTACCTAGCAAACCGTTTTATCCAGAGCAACTTATGTTACAATTTTACATTTTATCAATTTATACAGCTAAATGTTTACTGACACAATTGAGGTTAAGTGTGTTGCTCAGGGCTACCACAGATACCAACATCCAGATAAAAGCCATATTCACTGTGTGTTAAAGCATGTTCATAAAACCAGACATTCTTGTCTCACATAGGCACATGGTCACGGTTCTCATAGATATTGATGACACAGAATTATAATTTTATTATTATATGGATGTTTTATATCAGCAAAAAAAATGACAGTTTGCGTATTTAAAAGACCACAAATGTTGTCTTTTAGGTAGTACTTAAATAATTATTTCACACAATAAACAAAACATCTAGGCAGGATATGCTAATTCTGAGGGGGTATTGATGAATCACAAAACAAGATGGTGTGTGTGTGAGGGGGATTAATGACCAGTAAGGTCTTATGGTCCAGCAGAATGCAGCTGACGCTCCCAGTATAAAAGAGCACAGCGTATATGTTGCCTGGCTGTGGCACCAGGAGAGGTTGCTGAAAACCCCAGAATTGAGGGCAGGTGACTGACCGGTTCAGCACAACGGACAGCAGTGCAAGGAGGGATGCACCGCCTCCAAGCAGCACCACTCCTGATTGCCAGCACACAGCTGAAGCCACTGATTGCATCAGGCAGCAAATCAAAACTTTGCCAATCCGCTAATTGCACTTTGCATAAATGTATTTAATAGCTTTTTCTTAGAATAAATAAAAAAACTGAAAACACTGTTAATTACAATTTTATTAAATGTGATTAGCGGGTTGTCAAAACTTTGATTTGGTCCCAACCTTAATTTCTTCTACACACTCGGTGACTCCTGTTCTTCCAGTTAATTAGCTGAACACTTTCTGCAATCAACAGGCTACCCTTTCAACACTCCAATGAAAGGAAGAGAATGGAAGGGGGGAGGGGTGGCCAACTAATATTTATTGCTTTTTTCCCCAGAGTGACAGTTACTCAAAAGTGTTTTACATGGTTTACCATCAAATGTGTCAACATGCCTGGTACCTGCCCCTTGCACAGGTGAGCTGCAACGAACACCTTTTAGAGAGTTATAACTCTATGCTTTGTATGAAAGACATTCCTGCAATAACAAACTAAAATTTTTCCAATGACTGGAGGTACCAGAACAAATTCACCTTGAATCACAGCAAAACTGATGAGAACACCTATTCATAACTTGTGGCAGAATAGTATGAGGAAAATAGTAATTTAATAGTTAATTGATCTCATTTTAGAGTTAAAGATCAAGATTATTCAAATGCTAAATGCATGGCACCAATGCCATGTTTAACATTTATATTGTTGTGTTTTGTTGACAGCAGTTTATATAGCATTAAAAACCTCAGGGGCTAGATTTGCTTTAATATGCTGCCCCGTTTTCTTATTCAGTAATGATTGATTTTAAAAGCGTAATGGTTGGGTTGTTACATTGTGATTACTTTGATTGACTCAAACCGATTCCTGCAGATTACAAACATGCTCTTCTGGACTAAATATTGCTTTGATGAAATAATGACTTACAGAATATCGAAATATCGAACTGTTATTCAGTCTTTTTTTTTATATTTATTGAATACAACATTACTTTTCATTCAATGGACCAAGCTGGGATGCGACTCAAACTGAATACTAAAGTCCCAGCCTTTCAAACCACTTATCCTAGGTTAATGCAGCCTGTGGATTCTCAGATGTCAAAATACCTATAGTGTCCTACCAATAGAAAATATCAATTAATTCTAATAGGCTCTTTGTGGAGTGCACACAGCCAGCCAACTTGGCCAAATTAATTTTGAATAAAATGTGTTTAGGTTACTGAAAACTGTTTGAATTGTTTGGTTTTGGTTCAAATGTGAAGAAATGGTATACTTTAACTTGGCTGACCTCGATTTTGTTCGCAGAGTAGAAAGCCCATACTTTTGCCTGGGACTTCCAGCGCGGTGCCTGGTCTGAGAGCGGCTGGAGACAGGGACACAGTGGGACAGTTTTTGCCTTTTATTGGGCATTTATAACACAAATTGATTTCCACTTTGGGGAAAACAGAAGGACTCGGTTACCTTTTTGATATTAAAAAGAAAACAGCCTTTAGGGTACAAAATAAATAAACCGCTTTTTAAACTTCCCAGCTTTCGCTCCTGCCACTGACTCTCCAGTTCAAAGCCCTCTATCTTCCAGGCCGCCCTGCAGGCTGTTTTAAATGTCTTTTTAATGGCTGGCACCTGTGTGTGGTTACAATCAGTGAAACCACGCTCAGGTGCGCTATGAGGTTCTGGCTCTGGGCTTGTCCCCAGGGCTTGAGGCTGTGGCTCCTGGCTGCATGCCACAGATTCATTCTAGAAAAAAGCCAGACTGAACTGAACTGGGGTTTGGAAGTAACTGAAAGTATGTTGTTGAAGTGACAAAAAGTAACGCTCGCTAACATCGGTTGGTTACGGACAAGCTTAACTTTAAGTATTGCACAAACCCAGACACATTAGAGGGAAGCAGAGGAGTTTGCGTGTAACCTGTGGTAATACCCTATCGTGCTTCACTTACGAGCACTGAATTTCTAATATACTTGTACACTGTTCTGCAGAATAATCCAGATGTATAACCCAGAAAAAAAATATGTTTAACACTTAACAAGGATTTCAAGACCTGATATTAATCTCAATCTTATGCATTATTAGGTTAGGTGTTTTTCGATAACCTTGCAGTTGTAGAGTTTGCACTAGAGGTGAGCACCAAAATTAAATTTCTACATGGCTGCTTATCTGAAGCATATTAAATTGGGTAGCAACGACAGCATCATCATCTTTTGAAAAAAGGTGGACTAAGTCTAGGTAACTTTTGCAGCTTTTTTGGCAATTTGTGCAATCCGCATTATTAACATAACTAATGACATAAAAAAGGATCTAAGACGCTGTCACACTCTTTAGCAACCCCTCTGGATATAATATCCCTTTCCACCAAGTATTGTTATATCCTCGGACCCTTTCTCCTTACTGTAGTATGAGGACCTGGGGGATCTGAACAGGGACAGGGTCATGATCTACCCCCACCTCTGGATGAAGAAAGCCCCATCCATCATCTAGGCCGGTATTCTTGGGGCAGGCCGGTGTAGTTCCTATCCCTCAGCGCCCGATCCACAGCCCGGATGTAACCGTCAATGAGTAGCTTCATGTCTGGAGTGAAAGGGTCGGAGGTGCGCCGGTGGGGCCCGGGACGCTTGAAGAGTCCGTCCCGGTTGCCCTCCACGCACAGCAGCCGCTCCTCGCTGGCGGTGACATTCAGGAAGGAGGTGACGCGGCGCAGCTGGGGTACAAGCTCTCCCTGCAGCTCCTCGAAGTGCAACACCAGCAGTCGCCGCCCAAACTTCAGCCAGTCCAGCACATGGGATGCCCACCAAGGGGCATAGCTGCCCACAAACTCAGGCCACTCTGATGAGGGAGAGATCGGGTCAACCACCTGGAACATCTACACACCCTTCAGCCTAGAAGCACAGACCTCCTCCTACATATACCTACAAACACGGTCAGCTTCCCGGGCGCCTGCAGGCCGGCAGTGCCCTCGGGAGCCATGTATGAAATGATGGGTGACTCAAGGCTTTGATTGTGGAGTATTGTAATCTTTCAAATATCCATCATCTATTCTGAGTACATCTAATTTAACACAAACTGGCCTGTGTCAGGAAACCGCCTGTTCAAAGGAGATTGTGTTAAATATGTCGGTCAGAGTGAGAGCCACAACTGCATTGCTTTTCCCAGGTGCTTTGAACCAGCAACACTAGCCCACTGCGCTGACCGCTACAGCGTACCACTGCTCCTCCAGTGTTGGTCTGAGGCGTGGCCCAGGTGCCCGGCACACTTGCGGTTGAACTCAGCCACCAGGCAGTGGTAAGGGTTGCGTATCAGCAGGATGGCAGCCTCAAACGCCTCAATCTCCCTTCGCCCGCTCTCGTGGGTCTTCACACATGCGGTCCGCCCACTTCTCCAATGGTCCTTCTCGCCCTTGAAACCTGCAAAGATCCGCAAAAGGAACATGCAGAGAAGGTTCATGCCTTTGACACAGAGTCAACCCAATGTGCAGTGTTGCTGGCCTGGTTGATTGGCTATTCAGTTCATATTGTCATGCCAGTTCAAAATGCCAAATATGCCTCCCATTGCTGTCCAAACCCAGCTCCAAGACGAATCCAGTATCTTACCACTTCCCACTTCACAGTATCAATGACACTTTGCCTCATTTTAGTCAAGGCTAGAGGCATACCTATTAGACATATGAAAACAACGGTTTTATTAGATTTGAAAAGCCTGACTAATCTGATTCTTTTCTTTAAGTTTGGTAAGGAAAAAAATAAATGGCCCGTATCATATTTTGAAGGGGTCTAAATAGTATTGAGGGAGCTTCATTCTCAGTAGAATGTACAATAATCTCATGCATTCAAGCTGTACAACTGTCAAAAGGTTTAGGCTAACACCACTAAGTAAAGTAATTATCAGAGCCACACACAAGTGACACACAAGACCAAATGTGACTTTATGGAACTCACCTTTGTTGTACAGGGTTGCATCAAAGTAGACGCTGCCCGTGTAGTAGCCCGTGGCCAGCTCAATCAGGTGACGCAGCCAGGTGTTGCCTGCTCCGGGGAAGCTGGACAGAGCCACCAGTGTCCGGGACTTCTCCGGGAGGAAGTTCCTCTCCTTGCACCTGAAGTCTGAAGAACGCAGACGCTGAAGAATCGCGTGAGCTTCGATCAAGAACTATAAAGGTGTCCTCGGGTGTTAATCTGCTGGTCAGACTGCACACAAACACAAACAGTGGTGCGCAACACTCTGGCCCCTCCTGCGGCACGCTGCTGGATCTCTCACCCTCCACCGGCGTCTGGTAGACACGGAGGTAGCCCCCGCTGGCATGGGATGCCGAACCACTGCCATTGGGCGGCTGGCACCACTGCTCCTCTGCGCGCTGGTGAAGGGAGAAGTGCCGCGATGTGTAGCCACAGAAACAGTCTGGCCTTTTGAGTACAGCCAAGGGCAGTCCCTGGTTGTGTGACGTGCAGCAAGGGAGACAACATGTTGAAGTCAGTCAACAGTAATACGCTCAAAATAGTGTTCGTTGTTAAGGAAATAATCACCCCTCAGAAATATTTACGTTCAAACAGTTTTTTAAAAAAAATGTTATTTTACGTATTATAGTAGTAGGCCTGCATTGATGTTCAAAAATAATGAATTGGTGTTTATTTTGGCCATCACAGTTTGTTCCTGTCCGGGTGTGGGGGTGGGTTTAGGAGGTGATTCCAACCTTGTTTGCACAAGTCTCTATGCAGTGCTGTGACGTGATGTTCGGCTGGACGGTGTGGACCAGGAATGCGGCGGTAGTGTTTCCTGGCCTTCTGAAGCAGCCTTGGTATCGCACGTTCTTGTCGGAAGCTGAGTACACCATTAATCCCAGAAATGACAATGACAAAAATATTTATGACAGAAAAGAATATGCAGGGGTCAGTTTTGGTTTCAACACTGCTTAAACTGGCTGTACATTTTCTACGTTATTCATTTGTTTCCTCTCATTCTTTTCAGTAGGATGCTTTTCAATTCACCCAGGTCTCCTCTGTGTGAAACGTTTATCATAAAAAATTCAGTGGCCCACAGACCACAGATCTGGTCCTCACATTTCTTCTGGCCAGGGAGCACGTCCTCCACCTTGTAGATAGATAGCCGGCCCACGCCCCCGCATGGGGAGCCCCTCTGGCCCTTGCAGTTCAGGCTGCAGTCCTCCTCCCGTGCACGAGGCCTGCTGATGTGGTTGCCGCAGTAACACTCTGCCCCGTACTCCAGCCCAGCGAACTGGTAACCGCTGCAGGACAGGGGACAGGAGGCAACACCAAAACTGTGTTGACATATTTCAAACCCTTACAACACGATAGCTGGTTCTTTATCTTCAATCATCAAAATATATAAATAAATACACAGAAATGGTGACCTGTTGATATTTTCCATCAGCAAAGCACCTGGTGTGCATTTGAATGTTCAATCCTAGAGATAGATTATTCTGTTTCTCGTCGACCTTCAATCACTGGAACATCTCAATAGCATGGCAAGGCAATTTATACATGTTGCTGTGGCAACCTTCCTCAATAAAATTGTTCATTATTGTCTTTTATTATTAACCGCACACCCTAGGTGGCACGCACAAGTCAGACTACCCAGCAAACCTGAAAACAGAGCGGCAGAGAAAACGCACATCTCCAACAGCTTCTAAATTAGTATCTGCTTGAGGTGACCTCCAACAGAGCTCTTTTAGTGTCTCCTATGAATTCAAATGTTCAGAACAGCAATGTGGGAAAAGTCTGTTTTTAAGAGAAACGTAGTGCTGTGGTTCTATTTGACCATACAGTCAGGGTTCCCATTGGGGTGGGGGAACAAAACTCCTTTCGAGCCCTTATCTTGTCCTAATTTGTTCATTATCACACTTACAACTGCGCGATAACTGACAGCTGCTAACTTACAGTAACACAATTTTGCATGACTGAGATTCACAGTCTTGTCATACAAAAAAAGAGACAAAAATTTCAAAATCCTCTTCGAGTTATAATTGCAAACAACTGCCCAGAGTTCACAGCAGGGGGAAATGTGACATGATTAAAAAGTGACATGACTAAAAAGTGTAATAGTAGTTCTGTAGGCCCGAGGAGTGTCATCCAGTCAGCTGGTCTCGTGAGAAGGGGACAAGCTCAGCGTTTATCAGAATCAGAACCGCTCAGAAGCCTGCACAAAAAGGATGAAAGGAGCAGCTTATTTTCCTCTATGGGGACTGGATCCCTTCCAGACCGAACAGCTGCCCTCTGCCAGGTGGCTCGTCGCTCAAAGCCAAAACTGTCTTTATTTCCCCCATTCCCCCATTCTGCCCCTTTCAAGGCTCCAATCTAGCTTCCTGTTAACTTCCTTCATTAAAGAATTTTCTCAGTGTAATTATAATTGTAGCTATTATTCCCAGTTTGTTTAGCATATGGTCTTATCCACAGGGACTCAAACCGCTTAAAATGTTATGTTTTATTATTGATTCCAACAGTGTAATTAAACTGGTATCCCAGCACATCGAGTCCTTGAAATTTAACCTGCTACTTCCTGGTTAAGTTCTTTAATTACATGACAGCTGCTATGAATTATCTAAAAAAAACTGGGCCTTGAGAGGCACTTAACTTACTTCTCAGAGCAGGTGTCCTGGCAGAGGGTGCTCGTCATTTTCCGAAAATCATATAATACCGTTCTGCCCAATGCCCGTTCTTTGCCATCATTCAAGAAGCATCCAATGTAGGTTCCTTAGCATTTGTAAACAAATACAAAACTTAAGCAAAACACACACATTTCCATAAACAAGAGACAAATGTAGAATTGGTCTTAATGTGGTATAAGAAAATTGTTTTGTTGAACTCTATGAACATTTCCACAGAGAATCCCAGCTAACCTCAGAGACTTTGTAGCAGTATTTCACACCAATGCTAAAGGCTTCCATTGCAACTGTACATTGAATCCATGAGTACCTTTGTGTCCGGCTCTCTTTCGCGGTGTGCCTCGTTCTTCTGGGTTCTCCGGCTTGGCCGCATGTCTTCGGAACCAGCGGTGCCTCAAGTGTTGGATCTCCACGTTCCGCGATACGAGCCAGCGTGGCTCTATCTGAGCAGCTGACGGATCCTCTCCACCCCAATGCTCTCGTGGTGTGGCTCTGGACCGCACGCCTCCATAACCGCCCCCTTCGCCGGGGGCTTTGGGCAGGGAACGCAGGGAGGGCCGCAGGGAGAGGCTGGAGGAGCTCCTCTGGTACGGGCCCAGGCTGGAGCGGGGCAGCAGCAGGACACTTCCAGCCATGAGGTAGACCGCACCCAGGAAGAGGAAGAGCAGCCGCGCCCGGCGGAGGAGGCGCTGTAGCCTGTGGAAGGACTTGGGCATCCTCTTCTCACTCCACCCCAGTGGACCGCCTCACCTGAAGCAGGCAGGGAATCTACACCCGAGCAGCAGTGCAGAATCCCACCTGCTGAGCCATTCCTCTGCAACAACTACTCTGTTTTCAGCTCCATCTCCTCACTCTCTTTTAGAGACAGGGGCGGTCTCCGGGCTCAGTTAAACCCAAGACAGTACCCAACATTTCTCGTCGGATCGTAGGATCCTGATCTCCACGATAACATGCGCCTGGATCTCAGATGGAAGCTTTGGTCAAACTGGGGTGCAGAGAGACACCAGGCAAGATGTAAGATGGGGGTGAAATTTCTCTTTTCATATCCTGTGGTCAAACAGTTCAGGAAAAAATTATGAGAAAGGTATTTTGAAGCATTATTATATTTAAATATAACAATGTAAATTTTCAATGTTAAAGTCTTTTTCATACAAATAAAAACGTAGATTATGCAAATTTCTTCTCATCTGGCTGCACTATTAAAAACAAATCCAGCTCAACTGAAATTCTCTCTGCAAGCTAGGTCCTAACCAGGTAAAAACTCAATAGCACGTTTATTGGCTAATTAAAATGCCGCTTTGCAGTTAATGGACAATTATATCATTGGCTCGCTGAAAGAAGTTGCCCGTGGGTACTTATCTCGGGCACTTTAAACTTAAAGGGCACTTTAAGTTCAAATTTCAAACTGGTTCTGGACCAGGGACATCAGATTCCCAGCACTGAAGACGCTTTTGCAACTTATAGTTATTAGGAGTTGCCACTGGCAGCGCTAACTGAAGAGAAATGCTTAATCGAGTCAAGTAAAACAACAGTATAGAACGTGATTGCAGTGAGTGTCGTCAAAATCCTATTAACCACTTACAGGAATTAGTAATTAACCTTCAAAGTTGCCTTTTGAGCCAACTGTTGCATGTTAATGTTTAAAGAACAAAACTGAGAAAAAAATTTGAACTATGTGCAGTGCAGTGAAACGCCTCTCTTTCAATAAGCACCGGACCTTGTTTACAGACTGTGTGTTAAATGACAATTGGCAAAGGCAGTTGGTATTTTTGCACCCACCAAATGTGCGATTGCAGGGTTTGTGGCGACAGGTCAAGAATAGAACAACTGGTGAATCAAATTTGGCTGAAAATAAGAAAATAAACTGCAGATTATTTTTCTAAAAATTCTAAATAAACATAATGTTAACTAAATAAAGCAAAAACCACCTTTAAGTTACATTCTGCCAAGCATTGCCTAATCCAGCCCTGTATCATGGGGTCTCTCATGGAGTAACACAGCCAGCCTCTTTCATATTCCCAATTCTCTTTTGGACCTGTGACTGAGTGAGCTAATTAACAGCAGGAAGGGTGTTTCGTAGATTAGCTAACTGTAGAAAGGGTGTCAATAGATTAACTAACTGTAGAAAGGGTGTCAGTAGATTAACTCTCTGTAGAAAGGGTGTTAGCCGATTAACTACCTTTGGGTGTGAAGCAGGAGAAGCCTTTAACTCGTCAAATGTAAATTTGTAAAATGTGTACATATTGATACACAATCTCCCTTTTAGCTAGAATGACTGGATTCTCAGCCTTAGAAATCATTGCAAAGATATCATCTCAGCATAACACTCGATCTATCCAATTCCACTGCAAAGGAATGCTACAGTTGCTAAAACTAAAAGATAATATTTCAAAAAAATTCAAAATGTCTTGGTATGGAGGCAGTATTTTGACACAATAACACATCAAAAAGGGATTACCTCAGAACTGTCAGATAAAGCAGTGTTTCTCAGATGTTGTAAAATTATAACGGGTGGTTGGCACAATAGGTGGTGGCAGCACATTGAAATGTTTAAACGACTGGGCTTGAATAGAAAAGAACAAAACCAAAGACAGATGGGCCATGATAGTGACAATACATAGCTCATTTCAAACTGCTGTGTACCATGGCAGATAACAGTACATTGTTATTGAAATTGGTAGTAATTAGGTCAATAACACTGTAATCCGATCCTGCATCATCGATTTCAGTCATAACATGTTTCTGCCACTACACTGTGATTCAAACATGACCTAGTCATATATAGACACATACAAACACCAGCAACATGTTGTTCTGTTCACCCCGACACACCCCTCAATTTTAAGTTAATCAAGTTCTGTTACCAGGAGCCCTGGTCATCCAGAAAGCAGTGCCTCAAAGATGCACTAACAGGTAAGCAATACTAACAGGATATTTACAGTGTCTTAGGGCAGGACTCAACACTCCTACTGGACAGTTTGCCAATATATTTGAATTAGGATTTTATATACATGCGATATTTTGGTTTATGCATCTAGGCTCCTGGTTTGTGGGGAACCGGGACTAGTCGCCTTCGAACCACCAGTCTCTTTTTACGCTCTGCACCATACACAGCATGTACGACGGCTTCGGGCGCCGACTGATCAATTTTTTTCTTTTACTGACTGAATTACGTCCGAAAAGATCCTGGGTATCCAGAATATCCAAAAGCTTCTACACGTCGTCAGTAAAAATACATCTCCCTGCTGGTGGCAAGTTGTGAAATTATCTTGATTCTTTTGCTGTATTTCTACTCTGATACTTGTCTTTTTAGATTGTGCGTCCATTATTTTCTGCTAAAAAAACAAACAAACCGTTATTGTGCATCACATTTGTGGCTCCCAGTAAAAGGGGCGCCTACATCTGTTTTGTAACTTTAGTGTCACTAAAAGCAAAATTGTTTATTTAGTAATTTATTTATGTCATTTAAAATAACTTGAGTAGCCAATACTAGTGCAATTAATTGCTTCTAATGAAGCCGCAATAGAATAAAAATGAAATCCAAATATTTCTTGTAACCGCTAATAACACTGTTTTTTTGTTTTTTTTTCTCTCGATCAATCAACACACTTTTTCGGGTTTATACATTTTAGCCCCCATGAATTTTCTTTTCTTCTTAATTTGAATACTTTAAAATTAAACTTTGTTTTCTTCAACAAACTACTATTTGCATTTACATAGGAGTTGTGTGTTACCCCCTTCTTGAAAATCAGATACGGGTTAATATAATTAGAATGCAAGTTTGCTTCGTCGGTGGAGTAAAGGTAGTGCTGGATAATGATACCAAATTCAGAAACACTAGTTTTCCGATTAAATTCAGAAACACGTCTTCTAGTATATTACGGAAATATTTTACAAGCAGTATTGCACAATTGAACACCGAGTCCACGAAAAAGTAAAAACCTTGGAGACTGACATAACACATATCAACTTGCAATGTATCACGGATACTGTTAGTGCTCCGAATCAGCGAAACTTTAAATTAACTGCCCTGACAGCAAACTTACCTCACGCAGACGGCTGAGTGCAATAAGCAAAAGCATCTACGTACAATGTACAAGTGATTTCTATATAAAAAAACAGACAATCCGTGCTTATAGCGCCTTATATATTTACAGTCTTCCCATTCATGTGCAGCTCGTAGACTGATTTGTTTCAAACTGAAACCAGTGAAAGCGATAATCCATACATCGAAATCTCGCTATCCTCTTTCCTAGAACACAGGCGTACTACTCCTGAGGCATACCTTGAAAAGCGAATGTCAGTCGGGCCATGTGAGCTGTACGCGCATACTCATTAGCACCGGGGGTCGTCTGTGTTTCTTTGGGGTGCAGGGCTTCTTTTAAAGCCATTTTAATACTTTGTTCTAGACTAGTCCAGTTGAGAAAAACTGAATAGCATTAAAATAAACACGTTTATGCATGATTGTATGTAGGTTTAGCACGCCAGACTGTCACGATATGACCGGGGGAAACCCATAAGCAAAGATTTATATTATAGGAACGAATAATATAATGGGGGGGCAGTGTCCTCAGTTTCCTTGCGTGGCTGTTCGTCTCACTACCGGACTAACTATTATTTGTATCTGCGTGAAGATGTGAATCTTAATGTCCCTTAAAAATTGTCCGGTACAGCGACGCAGTTGGATTAATGGCAGGAGGGGTACTGGTGAAAGGCAGAAATAGGAACAAATGAGTGAAGAAACTGACAGTTTGCGTCTGACTTTTTCGCACGGGCTAGTATAAAAATAGTTAATCTTACCGTTTAACGTTTTACAGCTCGATTTGTTTGCACACATGTATAGGCTATTAAAATGATGAAATCCTACTGGGGGAGTTTTCCGATTATGTAGTTTTCTGTTAACGTTATTTGCAAAATGTTATCTCATCGAGATCAACGTACTTTTGCAAATATGTTCTTGAAGTATGCGAATGAGAGAAATGCTAATAAAGAAGTTTTATGCATGTGACCAAATTTAAGTGCCACTTTAAATATTCCTGGAAGGCATCCTGAGTTTAATTTTGTTAGACAGGTTCAAATGGGTCAGTGTTTTATGTATTGTTTGGTCTGCTTTGATTGATGATTGCTTACCCGGTCGCGTAGTATTTTTTATTATTCCCTTTGAAGTCAATTGTACAATGAGGTATTCAGCTTAACTCGACTAATAACAGTCTCTTCACTGATATATTCTGTGAGTCATAGTGACTACACTTCAATTTATATGCAAATAGGCCACACCCCTTTATGAGAATGTCAGCCTCGAAAACGCACTGTTGAAATCTCGAGAAATCCTGTAAATTATATTGGTAGAACTTATTTAAGTGAGTCTTATTCATCTTATATCTTATATGTGTATTATTATTTACTAATGTTGCTAATAATCTTATATAGAGAAAGTCGGAGAGCCCCTAGTTTTATATTAGCTTCTATTAGTAGGCTTAAAGATGGATATTTTACGGAAGCAGTTACTTTTAAGTATCTTGCTTAAGGGTACGAATTTCTTATCTGTTGATATACCGATGTCTCAGAAATTACTACTGATGTGATCCATTCTGGTGGGTAACAAATGACCTGTGACCAGCCAAAAGCAATCCAGTGACATTGGCTCCCTATTCTTATTCTAAGTATGAAGTCAAAAGAGTGTGGTTAAAATGTAATTCTTCAGACTGCTCGATGAATAGCAGATGTATGAGGAGAGTAACCATGTACAGTTAAGGGTCACGCTGAGAATAGTGTGAGGTTTTTTTTTTTTAAATTGAGGTTGGAAATTGCACACAGCAGCTGGAAGCATGCCGGGAATTAAATGGCTTTTTGTCTGCAGGTTATGTTCAGAGATACAGCCACATTTGAGTATTTGTGACGGGAGAACCCTTAGTCATCAAAGTTATAGAGAAGTTATGTTGTCATGTAGAAGTTTACATTACTTTATGCACAATGATAACCTTTGAATTGTATTCAAATGTAGCTATATGGGGGGAAAAACAGCAAATAAAGTACGGAATCCATACCTCTCACTATTTGAGGTCACAAACTGTCTGGGTTCTTGTATGTAACTTTGCCTGACATACAAGATTAATTACCTGGAGATGGAGAGAGAGAAAAAAACAGTCAAGGTTTTTTCAGGACACCAGAGCAAATAAATAAATAAAAAAGACATGCCGTGAGACATCACATCAAGGTTCTCAACCGTCTTCCCTTTGAGTGTGACACTTCAGCGCGCTGTCTTTCCGTCCTGTCAGCATCCTGTCTTGAAGCTGCATGTCTGCAGGGGCATTTTTTCAGGCGAATCTTTTCACTTATATTAGTGCAAGGTCCTTTGGGTGCAGGGCTGAAACTGTAAGGAAGTTCCTAGTGACAACTCGCTTGAGGTTTTCCAAGTCTCTGGTCAGTGCCCTCGCTCTGATTGCGACGGAGCTGGAACCCTGGCGACTGACGTGCACACAGATACATCCTCAGAGGTCTCTGCTTACAGTGCACCACAAATATGTAGATTACTCATGTCTTCACATAAATTAAGTTCGGCATATATCCGATCTTCACTGAAACTTCACCTTCCCAACCTGGAGAGGGGGATTACCTTTGGGCCTTGGTCCCCGTCAATTTTCTTTTCTCCAGTTGGGGGATTTTGTTCTTCATACCTCTGTGCCGAGAAGTCTACTTTGCCCATGGCCGATACATCTGTGGTACATAACTGTAGTGCTCTATGGCAACTCAAAGGGACAGTGTTGACAGTCTTGTGACAAAGATATAAGTCAGCACCGTCCTGCCTGTCAAAAAAAAAACCATCTAATGATAACATGACTTATTTGAACACGAATATTTAAAATGTGTTTTCCAACTTTTTACTGCAGTTATTCAGATCTACGCATCTCCAGATCTAAGCAACGGTAAGGCCTATACAAATTGGGAACTTAAAATGATTGGTGAGGTTTGTCATTTTGTCTTTTCAATGATTTCATATATCCCATGATAGAGCTGTGTTGACTTTTTCTAATGAAAGGTATGCAGACAAATACACGAAAAAAAAATTAAACTGCAGGAATTTTTAACTGCAATTAAATTGCAATTAAGGGGAAAAGATTGGTGACATGTCTGTTTGTTCTTCTATTGGTGAAACCCGAGACACTGGAAATCTATCCCGAGCTTTTTACTCGACTCGTGCTAGTTCTGTATGCAGTCTGACTTGCAGGGTTTTTTTCAAATTAGATGGTAAGAACATCAAAATATTAGTCTATGGATGTGGGTACCACGCTAGGGGGAGCAGTTAAAAAGATTGTCTTTTGCATAGAATGCAAATAGAATTATTTCCAGGATGTTGTTCAAATGTAGCACTTTTTATGCATGGCATTTAATAGGTTTTGTTAATGAGACATTTTCAGTCAGTCCTGGAAATTACAATCTGAAGATTGTGTACCTGGATAATGGTACTGCTTGAAAAAACCCCAGAAAAAAACAACTACTGCTTAAAACAGCATATCAAGTTATAAGAGCTCTTTTGACCAGCTTTGCAATCTGTAAATCCTGGATTTTCCAGCAGGGTCAGTAAGATGAACCTTGGTAGCTAAAAATGTATATTTTAGCATAGTCATTAAATACCTCCCATTCATTTGTATTATATTATATATATATATTATATTTAATATGGCATGTATGTATAACAGTGTCTAGGTTCTATTGAAGGTGGGTGCATTATGTGGGCCTATGAGACATGTTCTCTAAAAAAGTTTACAGCCTACAACAGTGTGAGAAACCCAACCGC
>JAOVYW010021436.1:15186-28315 GCA_025775045.1 Hiodon tergisus | reverse complement strand
ACCAGACATTATTCTGTTTGTACACATAACACCCGGGTACTGTCCGACATGCCGTACCGACGGTTCTACAGGAAACGCCAACAGGAGAGACATCCAGACAGTGAGAAGTCTTTCCGTTTGTACACATACTCCCCGGGTCGTGCCCCATGTGCTGCACTGTCAGTAAAAAGGAAAGACAGATGGAATAAAATGATCACCTAACACATCCGCTGTTACCCACCGGCGTTTTTTTTAAACGGGTCGGAAGACAAAACTAGATAGCAACAGGGGTTTCCTTTATCGGGTAATTTAGAGAGACCAACACTGACAGTCAGACACTCACTAAGGGTCTGAGGAACCCAGACACAGAAGAGGCTTTGCTGAATAAACGAAAGCCAGGGACTCACCCTTCACAGTGACAGCAAACACGTCTTCCTTCATCTTGATCGTGCCTTCGACCTCGTCACCCACAACTGTTTCTTCCTTAGCGAAAACTTTCCATACTCGTATCAGACAGTCCTGTGCACAGCTGGCCAATAGGATCTCGCCATCTGGACATCGTTTAAAAGAAAAGAAAATGATAAGTAAAGACTGTGATCCCTGGCTGACCCCGCAGGGGGCAGTAAGCATTATGAGCAGATTACCAAATCATTGGCAGGACTAGGTTAAGAAAGGCAGTAAAGAATTATATTCGTTTTTTTGGGTTGTGTGGCGATATTATCTCCACGGCAAGATGTTAAGCATTAAACATGAGGAACTCAAGGATGCACACACAAACCGAACCCTCACCTCTGGTGGCCCACTCCAGACCCCGGACCCAGTCCTCATGCCCAGGCAACGAGTGGACCTTTTCAAACTGGAACCCAACAGAAAAAAAAGGACACATTTCAACATCCTTTGACAAATCTGTGAGTACAAAAGGGAAATCACATTCAACCAGTGCTAGGTAGCAACCAGACTGCAGACAGGATCGGTTACCTGGTCATCGCGCTTTACATACATATGGATTCGGCAGTCGTCGCCCCCACAGGCCAGGATGGGTACTGCAACCATAAAGCATGTCAGTTCCCAGCAACCCTCAAACAAATGATAGCTATACCCATTTTTCCCCACCCCACTGGTGCAACAGGATACGTTTGTGTAACATTTAAATAACACCAAAATATCAATTTTTGAATTGGAGTAAAATTATAAAAGTAATAAATACAAACGTTTTATTGTTGATAATAAGGTCTGCCATAGCAACAATAGCAATAATACTTGATACAATCCTGATAATGCGTGATGTGTAAGGAAACAGGACGGAGGGGGCTTACGTCGAGGGGGTATGTGTGTACATTTATGAGTGCCATTGGAGGGAAGCATGCTTGGTCTGGGGACAGGTGCACCAGACACAGAATGTGGAAAGAGACCTGGTCATACTCTCCACCCATCTGACTCGGGTAGCTTCATACCCAAATCAGTTTACAAAAGAGGAAAACGGCAGCAAAGGAGGTGGAGAAAGCAGACAGAATCAGCAGGGCCCTGCCAAACAGGCAAAACTTACCTCTGCAGCCTGGCAACACTGCCAATGAGACATCCATCATAAAACCACCTCCGAACGATAACGTCTGGAGGCAGACAGCTGACGATTAAAAGATGAAAAATCACAATCAGGCACGTAACCTTCTCCGAGCAAACCAGTGCGTTTGTGTGATCCACCAGCCCTAACCCTAAAACTTAGTTTGGCATTTAACGGCCACAGGGCCAGACTAAAAGCGATGGGAAGAGGCTGACTTTCCCCTGGAATAGCTGATCCCTGGAGGGCAGAGAGGCACGGCGGCAACAACATCTCTCATGCTCCTGACAGCCGGTCCACAGGAGAGCGGACACGCGTTCTCATTTCCATAACTGTCAGTACATCAGTTTATTCTGTGACGTGTCCCCACTTAACCTTTAGGGCCGATCCCATATCGATCTTAGGAATCCTTGTAAACCAGCATTTATATCCTAATTTATTTCAACAGGGGAAATAAGCCATTAAATTTCAGACATTTAAAGATGACAGCTGGCTTTTAAACTCCAGAGCCATGCAAAGGGGTTGAACAAGGCCAGATTAAGAGATGTGTCATTTTTTCCTACAGACAAAAAACTGCAAAATATTCATGCCACCAAAACCACCAAAACAGAACTGCATGCCATGGTAATCAACCTTTTTATATACATAATTTTTAGATGTTAAGATTCTCTCTAGAACCTGTCAACTACTGCAGATTCTAAAATAACAGCATATACTAAGCAACACAAAAACAAAGGCAATACAACCAGGGGAAATCAATGATGCGAAAGGTCTGAAATGCAGCCGCTGCACACAGTAACCATTACCATCATCTTGCTTCATTTATAAATTGTGATTCAACTCAAGAGTATTAAAACACATGAAAATAACTGCACATTTTCTCTCACGCGACTCCACAGCCACAGTAGTAGCAACAGTAAATTGATTAGTTGACAGAAAAATACTGGTGGCGGCCAGCAGATGTCACTCCTGTCAGAGGAGTAGAGGTAAAAATGCATGTTTTCCCCCACATTTATTTATCAGATCGAATTGAAATAAATGGTTTTAAACCAGCTGTTATGGTCGGGGGCGCAGTCCTGGTCCATCCCATTGTGTGCACACGCCTTCCACAGTTTAGCATCCAATCACAGCGCATCTTTCACCTTGATTGCTGCGGTACAGCCAAACGTTCACAGTGGAGTCGGAGGCAGAGGATGCAATGAGTAACTGAGAGGGATCTTCAGGGTCCAGGCGCATGGCATCCACAGCTGACACGGAACCAGTGTGGCCAAGGCACTGGGCAGACTGGGTAAACTGGAACAGGAGCACAATCAGACACTATCCAAAGCGATCAAGCGCATACAACTAAACATTTTTAACATGTATTACCGTATCCCATAAAGACAGGGACAAAATGTTAGAGACTTAGGTGAGTGAAAGCAGCACTATGTACTAAGGACCGTCTTCCCCTACTCCACAAATGCAAGTAGTACTATAGCCACAATAATACTGTAGACTTAAGTCATATGTACACAATTTATTCACCATAGTAAAGAATTCCATTCAGGTAAACAGAATTAGGATCACAAAAAAAACTTTTCTTACCTTGTCCTCTTTTCCATCCTTGGTCTCCCAAACAATGATGCGATTATCAGACCCACCAGAAATCAACTGAGTTTCTGGACCTGCCAAATCATCAGTTAAATTTAATTGGAAACCATTTAGAACTCGCCTATTATATGATTATGTGTGGCCAGACGTCTAACTGGATAAATACGATCATCCTCAAATGCACTGACTCTGAAATCTCGGAGCTTTTCCAAACACTTAAGACTTTGCACTATCAATATCTCGTGTAACTTTACCTAATAAGCATTTTTTATTTCTCCTTCCCAGATTCAAATTGCAAGGCTGGTTTTTAACCAAGACATAACTGACACTTTCCTTGAATCATTAATCAGTTATGAGTTTTATTCATTTGTAAGAAACCGCTGACTTACCGCAGTCGTTTCTGGGCACCCACCGAACAGCGTTCACTCTTCCCGAATGGCCATTTAGGATCGAAGTTATCTTTATAGCCTAATAATGAAAAATGCGATACTGTGAGAATTTGAAGGACAACGGCATTCACAGTAGCAGTCGCTTACAAGCAACTTAACAACTGAACGAGGTAACTTGACAGTTCTGACAACGTTTCAACTAAAGTTGACTGAACTTCCAATGCTAGGTTAAAAAAAATATATTGTCATTTACATTTCACCCTATATTACCTTAGGGTCATATACAGCAACCGAGTTGCAAGTCCCGAAAGCAATTAGTCCTCCTCTACCCCAAGAAAGAACATTTGGCGTACGATTTGCACAACAAGAAACATGACATGTTTCGAACGTGGGGGCCGCCATCTTTAACGCTACACCCGGACGGTGCGTCACAGTGATAGCACGTAGGGAAATTACTAATTTCAAAGGAGTTCCGCAGCAAAATTAAATTTGCGTCGTTACATACATCTGGCAGTAACTTTTGTTTTGTGACTGTGTTCCACCATGAAAGTATGGCGAAAATGCGTTATTGTTGTTGTTGTTGTTGTTGTTGTTGTTGTTGTTGTTGTTGTTGTTGTTGTTGTTGTTGTTGCTGTTGCTGTTGCTGTTGTTGTTTTATATATTGAATTAAATAATATTAAGGTTAATTCTTCATATAAGTAATATAATTTATTTCATATATATATATATATTCAGTTTATTTTTATTCATTCAGGATACTCCCTCACTACAGAAGATATCCTAAATTGTGGTTTCAATTTATTTTGCCAAGCAGATGGTACTAACATCTCAGTAAAATAAGACGCACTTCTACCAGCCAGAGACTGACTGGAGAAACACTGGAGTGTTTCTTGGTCACAGCCAGTTATCTTGATAGATGAACACATTTTTTAACAAACATAGATGAACAAACGTTGTGTGCCTCTAGTTAGTTGGGGTAAAGATACAAATAAATAAAACATGCGATTAAAAAATGGAAATGAAAGGTGTCCATTGAATTCTGTGCGTATTTCTGTTCACTCCCAAAAGACATAAAAGACATACTCGAGTCACACCACCCAGTCTGAGCTAGCATGTTGTACCATAAAATACAGAAATACCCTTACAATCAAGGGCCACACTTTGGCTTCCCAGAGGTTAAACAGCTACTAACACTCAGGAACTGAACAATTATATAATGATGATGATGTCACCATGTACAGCATGCACATATTAAAATCTAGATAATAATGTAATGTATCCTTTCCCTCAGCAAATAACGTCCCCACTCCATGGCCTCCAGTCAGTTGTATCGACATTGCCATAATCGACTTGTCATATTGCTCACGGGGCAGAAATACGTAAGGTCACCTTGTGTTAAGTTTTTTTTTTTTTTTAACCTGTCCCAGAAGCTTGTTGGGTCTCGTTCTCACATTTCATCTTTCCACATGCTCCCTAACATCTCATGTTTGTTCTGAAACAAGTCTGTAACAGCTCCAGATGAATGGTCGATAACTTAAGTATTTTCCACCAGTTCTGCTCTGATTCAAGCTGAGTCTAACAGAGCCATTTACATGTCACAGTCCCCACCAGCAGGGAGAAAATACGCTCTGTACTACTCTTACCAAGGTCGTCATCCTGTTTATTTCGCTAATTTTCTGTTTTCACCGTACCATTTGCTTAATCTTTGCCATTAATTCATGTTACAGAGCAGAATAAAATTTCCCCCACACATTTTCTACAATGTGCTCTTTGGTAATTATATGTAAAGAGAAGCTTATTGAGTGAAACTGTGATTGATGGATTGCCCAATCTTACAGCCTGTGTGAGAGTCACGGCGACCCACTTGTACACATTAAAATAGGCCTGTCCATAGAAATATGCCAGTTTATCAAGGTCATGTTTACTTAGCAGTGGGCATAAATGTCATTCTATTATAAAAACATTTACTGGTGTAGCACATAAATCATCGGAATAATATTTTTAGAACATATTTGACCTAATCTGTCATGCCATAGAAGGAGCTGGCATTGCTGCAGTGGTATTTCAATGGTAGGTCAATACATGGTGGGATCCAACAGCGCTCTGAAGTCTTAAACCTTTACAGCTGATGTGCCTGTCTTTGATGCTACTACCCAAAAATGCATCATTCATGGTTCCAAACTGGCCATACTATATCTGTCATCCCCTTGCAGATTCCCTTGCCACATACCAATCGCTAGATTCACGTGTGCATTTAATTGCCTGTAACTATGTATACAATGTTTAGCTGTGTGCTGACAAATATGCATTTCAAAGGACAGGAATCGAAAATAGATCTGATTAAAACTGGCATTGTGTGCTCATGATGAGTGGCTGGATAACAACGCTTTGGCATTCAGAGTGCTAACAGTATTTTTATGCATGTGGGCCTGTATAAATAACCCTGCGATCTTTCCCAGTTCCTGGTTTTCCCATGGTTGGGCAAAAGTTATGAAAACAAACAAAGATAAACGCAAGTTACGTTAAGTGCACATTATGCTCTCGCTCGCATCTGAAGCCCGAACGTCAATCCGTTGAGTAAATGCCGACCCATTATACCGCTATGAATAGATTCTCCAGTTCCTACACTCCTGGGGATGACTCCTCATTGAACTGGCCCAGAGCAAAGATTCTGAGCCCTGCCAGTGGGGGGGTAACAGTAAATTTGGTGCATGATGTCGAACAACAATTGTATGTTCCGCGTAAGAAGTGTTAAATATGCGACATCGGTCACATGCAATCCAATCTTTCTCAGGAACTGCTTTTACCGTCATATCTGTTCTCGGGTGTTGATACTGGATTTATCTCAGCAGCATCTTTCACACAATTAACATTTTTATGCTGTTTTGTGTCTTGCAGGTAGTTAGATTGAACAATGGGTGTTACAATATCCCCAACAAGCAAAGGAGATTCTTTTTATTTTCCTTTTTTTTTTTTTTTGATAGCTATTTTAAGCTCAAAATCTTCATGGTTCAGACTGCTTCACAAATATTTCATTGTAAATGTATCCACCTAGCAGACCGGAGAGGCCGGCCTGAATTTGTTGTTTTCAGTCTCAAGATCTCAAATGACTTTCATCAAATGTGTTACACACCCTCGTTTCAAAACCTCTTAGTTCTGTGTTGACTGCATAGTTGCCATGCTGTCTTTATGTCACGTCGGGTCTAGGTTTCAAATTTTGTCTACAAATAATGTCTGCCGTGCCTGACCCCAGCTGGCTGTTGTGTTCCGAGTTTGATGACATACATTGCTGCGTAAATCTGCGCGTCATGCACACCTTGCTGTGATCTTGTGGTTCTGTCGAGCGCTGAACAGCATTTTAGTTTTGGCTGCCCTCCTCTAAGACCACACACATGCACAACACTCAGCACTTCTTTATTTAACTTCCCTTATAAAACAGGGAAGATTGTCCTTAGTCTCCCCATGAGGAAACAGGACAACCCATGTGTGAGAAACTAAGAGATCCTTTTGAGGGCCTTTTGCCAGGTCATTTACAAAAAGCTGCCGGTGTAGTGGTTAAGGTGACATGCCTGTAAACGGAAGGCTATTGGTTCAAGCTCTTGAATCCTTGAGCAAGGTACTTAACTGAGTTCAGTAAATCTCCAGCTGTATAAATTTATAAATGTAGAAACTGTAAGCTGTGTAAGTTGCTTTGGATGAATCCATCTGCTAAGCAACTCAATTGTAACTGTTGTGGTGATTAATAAACAGTTAGGGGCCAGGTAATGTCAGAGGTTGACCTCAATAATTATGTGGCTGACTGAACAACAGTACTCACTGTGGTTCTTTGGGAATAGAATTTCTCACCCCAGCCAGAAACAATCCTTTCAGCAGGGTTTAGCCATTGTTTGTGAGAAGAAGAAAAACCATCAAACGCCTGCAGACAAGATGGCTAATGACAACACTTCCTGTATGGATGTGGTCGAATTGACTGGATTTGGAAAAATAAAAGAGCCCAAGATAATTGATTTGTGAGCTCATTATTTAACTAGTGAAGGTTTTACTCAGCGTATTGTCAGGTCCTTGATTTCCTGAAGTTCACAATTTTTTATCTCACCCAATTACTGTATTAAAAGACAGCATTGAGAGATCTTTGGAGATGTGAACTCATGAGACATTTAGAGATTTTAGATTTTAAAAAGTTTTTTAAAGAGGACCAGGGAGTTGTGGAACTTTCTTTGATACGGTGTCCTGAAAACCCACTCAGAAATAAACATTAGTAAGATTGCTAATCTTGTAGGTGTTGGGGTTACGTTCATGTGCAAAGCTTATGTCAGGCAACTGGCTAAACTTGGACAATAAGTGCACCTAAGTGTAAGTATTGCCTGGATTTATTCTCATATTTCAGGGCTATCCAAGCTTAAATTTGGAAGACCCTTACACAAAGATTAAAATTACACAAGATGCATTAAGGTAGGCTTTTAAAAACAAAAAATCAAGTTCATGCATTTTGATTCCTGGATTACAAGGAAATTGGGTTCTTTCATTGCCCAAGCATTGCCTCTAAAATGAATATTAAACTGTTCTGCTTGGCTCTGGTCTAGGACTGGATCCATGTTTAGGAAGTGCATAAATAGAGCTTGTTTGTTCCCAGCAGAAACATTGAACAGATGGATTTTCTGGTACAGCCAGTCTCTAAACAGAGGTCAAATTTTGTTAAACTAGTATTTGTACAGAAAAGATTGCATATTCCTAAAGTTAAGCAACTCAAACAGTCACTGTCATATCGAATGGTGGGTGGGTGGGTGGTAACTAAGCAAATGATCAAGAAATGCATATTGGTGGAAGCTTCACATTCTGCAGTCTCTACTGTTCACTGGAAACAGCATTCTAGGGGTGTGTAGCATGGTCTGGGTTGGAAAGAGATGTGTATTTTCTGGAAAGATTCAGATGGGTCAAGTTTGGGTTTGGTTGTGCATTGAATAGCAGAAAAGATTATTTTTCTTCAGATCTATGTTGTCTATTAGCGCCAGTGCTTATAGGAATTCAGTGTTGAATTTTGCTGTATACATTTCATGGCTAAAGGTTTGGAGTAGTTTGTATATTCGGGTGGAAGGCTAAGGTTGCCCAGGTCCCTAAAATGGCATGGTGCCAGGGTTCCAGGAGGCTGTAGAACGTACAGTTTTAACCAGGAGGAGATGTATGAGCCTATGCTTAGGGAAACGCTGTGACTACATTACTGTGCCCAGTCTATGTACCTGAGAGCATTCCCCAATGGAACAAACAATTAAACTGCCACTCAGAACAATTTCTGTCATAGCCACTGACATAAACAGGAACAATATTCAGCTGTAATAAATAATGTAAGAAATGCATATATTTATAATGGATGTAATTTTATTTTATTTTTGGTAATGAGAGGCAGATGAGTTCTCTCTTCTGCTTCCTGGCAGAGGGAATCATTTTCAAGTGTTTCCCATTTGGCACTGGATTTTTTTTTTTCCACTCTGGAAATGCAACTAATTTTATTTGAGCTATGACAAATAAAGTTTGATTGATTGATTGATTGAATGATTGAATGAGAATCAGTTTTGGTTTAGACTCGTTTTTAACAGAACATGTCTGGTTACAATAATGAAAGGGAACAAAGGTGCATTTTTATAAACAGAATATACTACTGTACTATGTCAGGGAATTCAGTTAGAATCAATCATTCTCTTGTAGATTGAGTATGGGTGTTACATACAGTATTTGGGTAATTAAGAATAAAAGTAAATGATTATAAAAAATTATGGTGTTTTGGATCTGTGGTCCTAATAAGCATTCTGACCACAAAGCCTACAAGAGAGCTCATGAAACTTATTTTTCATAAATGAACAATACTATTGTATTGAATGAAATATCTGTGACATTGTCACACAATAACGTTTTCTTGGAAAACATTAACACACAATGGAAAAAACAGCATCAGAACCAAGCAGCGCTTCATACACGCTTCAACACACTCCCATGTAGTAAATCATGGTCCTGTAGGTTCCCTGTCTTTCTGAAAGCATCCCTCTCACCTAAGAAGGCTAAATCCGAGGGTCTGTGTATAAATTAGAGAGCGGCGGGAGTGTCGACAGATTAGAATTTTCCCGGCCGAAAGAATGTGCGGATTGCTAAGTGGACCTACGCTCGTGCTGCTGTTCGATTCTCTAGCTGTGCACTCAGGATCCTTGTGTGCTTAACAGGGAGTTGCTGAGGGCCAGCTTTTTGTAACATAGTCTGTTTGTTTAAAAAAATTGATTGTTATACATATTGTTTTCACAAAGAAACTAACACCCACTACTGGCTGTAAACGCGACAGGCAGCGGTGCTTACATCTGAATCATCTGTCGGTGGTTATGTCAGCGGACAAGAATTACCAGTCCAATGCTGGCCTGATTCCACCGGTTACACGACTGAATATGCAAAGTTTATCATGGTAAACTAAGTGGACTACTGCATGAACACAAACTTAAATTCATGCAGGCTGCTGTCAGTCCAGGGCTGGCTTCAATAAAATGTAAAAACCAGGGCATGTTAAGCTACGTAAACAGTGGCGTCCTGCTCTGGAAGATTAAAGAAACGGTGCGGTTTTGTGGGCATGGAACTGTAGACTGAACTGTAGAACTGTAGCCGCCTAGTGTTGACTCTGAAAACCACAACCAATGTAAACTAACCTCAGGAAGTTCCGCTTTGTGGTCACACAGTTCCACTTTCGCAGAATTGTCGATGTTCTTGTCGTTTACAACTTGTGACGCTCATAAACAGTGTTACAATGATAATGTTTTGGTAACTCGAAACATCACTGTCAATGTTGCACTGAACTTGTTATTATGATTATAACAACTCTGGCCAAACTATCAAAAAAGTTAATTGCTTATTGAATTCTAAGGGATGTTTATATGTGGATGTCATCATAGAGCTATCGCCAGTAATTTCTGTCACAGATCATAAGCAACCCTTCCGTATTTTGTGTCCTGTTGCCATTTCCAAACTGATTTCTTGCTTCTTCATTTTAGTAAAAAAATTATTGAGCAGCGTTATTTTCGAGAAGTAAACAACAGCTCAGCGAAAGGGATCAAAAACACTCATGTTATTATCACTCTGAAAAGGAACAATATACACATATAATCTATTTGATCGTCTCTAGCACTACCATATTCAACATCATAATAATCTTTTATATTTCTTCCACACTGGGAACAGGATAGGAATCATCTAAATAAACCTTAAGCACACACTCGTCTTCCTTAAAATATTAATTTTAATCTCAAGAAAAAATCTCTTATGATCATATTATTTCTAATAACTTTACACATATGTTCGGTCAGTGTTTCTGTTACTTCTTCATTCTGAAAACTCTGAAGGCTTTTTGAACTTTCTATTTCAACACTGTTTTTTTTTGTTTTTTTTTAACACATTACTGTATTGTGCTCGCTCTTTTAAAAATAACGTTGAAGGCGTCATCAACTGCACGTTTTCTTTAATTCTCTAGACACAGACAGACCCCAGAAAGGACTTCCGAACGGCCCTAGAGGAGCGGTAACGGATTCATCGGCTCAGCGCAAAGATATAGAATGGCAGGGTGTCGTCACAAGGCGCTCGATGTGTTCCAAGCAGGGTAAAGTCAGTCACCGCTCGGCTGGTCCCGGATAGTGTTTCGAGTCTCTCGCTGCAGCCGGCAGTAGTGCAGTCTTATTAGCACAGCCAGCTTGCTGTAGTTGGGAGAACTACATGAACAGGAGCTAGTAAAGAAAGCGACAGAAAACGAGTGGATTTACAAAGAACGCTTCACTTTTTCTTTGAGCAAAAATAAAACGGACTCATTTGATTTAGTTACACCAAGGAAAAGAATTTGCCTATCTTCAATAGGAATTAGCTCTCTGAACCACACAACTGTGCGTTGCACCAGAGAGAAACATCGGCGGGAATGGCTTCATCTCCTTGCGGTAGTAATGTTAGTAACTTTGATTCTGGGCTGGAGATCAAAACTCGGTCGGTGGAACAAACACTCATCCCGCTAGTATCCCAGGTGAGTTGTGTGCAAAGGCAATCCCGCATAAAATAGTTTTCATAAATATAAATTAATTATTAATATTATGGTTTGTTTTGAATTGCACATCTCGCGACCGAGTGTTTTTCTCCGACCGCGGAGCAGTGTTGTGTATTGCTCGATTTCGCTGGTACCGCACCGCACTTTGGTACGGTCTGCTATAGTTTTGTGTTAAACTATTGGCCGTATAAAAGTGAATTGGGCGTCTTAATCCTATGATAAAAATGACATTGTACCGTATTGTTTACTGTTTTTTTCTTTATCAAGGCCGCAAGCAGAATGTTTAAACGCACACATTTCAAAGTGGCTTGCAGGATATACGTGATATTTAAACAAGTAGTCTACTTTGCTTTCTACCTGTAAAACGTTTACAAAAAAAATCGTTGTGGAACAAGCATAAGAGGGATCACACTTCACAGGCTAACTCCGCATGTTCCACTGGGGCCCAAGTTAGGGCAAACTCCTTCATGCAACTTTTCTTTTTAGGTAATATCGCCCAATAATTCGCTGTTTTCGCGACAATACTAGCGGGTACGAGACACACGTTTTTGTTTCGGTCTAGGTTTTTGAATTGGTAGCAACGTTTTTTTAGTTTTGCGAAATATCCATACTACTGGTGTTTAAAACTAACTGCGGTTCACAAAACTGGAGTTACGAAATCCGCTTTAGTTTTCTGCGTGTTTTCCGACCTAAATTAAGTTCGCGGTAACAATTATTTTCCCCAACCAAATATATATGCTTGACTTAACTAGTTATTAAAACATCATTTTTGACATTGACCATTTATGTTGGGTTTAAGTTGGTATACATATCTATATATGAGGAATTATGTTCATGCCCATGTATAGGTAATAAACCAAAGGCTCAACTCAAAACAAAGGTGTTTAACACAACCTCAACTCTGCTAACTTCAGTTCAATTTGTGATTGAGCTAAATGTAAGGGTGCCTCACAACTGACTTTTAGTTAATTTTTTTAAATCATGAATTTAAGAACTGCTGTTTTATTCTACTTTATTCATTCCGGCTTTAGTTCAATAGAGTTAAAGAAACATCTGAGTTTCCAAAAGGACAACTTTACATAGCCCATCACAAGAGCTATTTTGATTTATTCATTCTGGGGTCTAGAGGTGTACCATATGTCTGTTCAGTATGTACCCTGCACATGGGGGGGGTGTTTAGTCCAGTCATTGAGGAAATAAACAGAAATGTTAAAATGTGGCCCTTGAACCTAAATATTTGAGCACACAACTGCACCCCACTGTAATTATTTGGAAACAACCAGAGCAGGAAAGTATTTATGCTGCAATCTTTTCACTGTCACATAATGCCAAGCAGCATATTGGTGAGAGCAAGATCATGGTTTTTATGATTATGGCAAAATGGGGACGGCACAGGTCTTTTCTGAACCTTGTCGAAAGTCGGATAAGTTACCGTTGGTTACTGTTTGTTTTTTGTCTGGTAATGGCGGGCAACACCTGTGTGTGTGTGTGTTTTTTTAGGAGCTGTTATTTCTTATTCTTTGGAATTAGAAGATTTCAGACAAAATTAATTAT
>JAOVYW010021425.1:0-32888 GCA_025775045.1 Hiodon tergisus | reverse complement strand
ACATTGTTATGACAGGACTCACGTGACATGGAATGAAGGTACATTGTTATGACAGGACTCACGTGACATGGAATGAAAGTACATTTTTATGACAGGACTCACATGACATGGAATGAATGTACATTGTTATGACAGGACTCACGTGACATGGAATGAAGGTACATTGTTATGACAGGACTCACGTGACATGGAATGAAGGTACATTGTTATAACGGGACGCACGTGACATGACAGGACTCAAGTGACAAGGAATGAAGGTAAATTGTTGGAACAGGACTCATGTGACATGGCAGATATTTTCCCTCTCAGACTCAGATTTTACCTCTCAGAGATTACAGACCTTATGCAAGACAGCAATCAAAAGAAGACATTTTATAGGATAGATGTTTAGTTATTTCACATTTATTGCCACATGACTGGTTATGCCAAGACTATAAAATATATAGAATGCTATGCGTCAGCTGGCGTTGACATTTATTTGACATTTTATTGTCTGTTTTTACATAATAAAATCTCTTTAGAGATTACGGAGATTACAGGGGTCGTACTAATTTGCTTGGGGCTCTGGGGCTGGAGCAGGGGTTGCTGGAACACATCTGGTCACAGCTTCAGAACAGACACACTTTGTTGTAGAATGTTTGTGTGACATTCCCTGGACTCGGCCCTGTGTTTGTATTTGTTTGCTCTTTGTTTCTCTCTCTGTCACTCCATATAAAGGTGTTCCTTGTTCCTTTTCCTCCCCTGGGATTGGTTCCTGCCCCTGTCAGTCATCATTATCTACTTGTTCCTGCGCCCCGGCGGTCCAATAAGTGGCCACTCCTGCTAATTATTTGCAAATGTTCCTGTTGTTGAGGGCCAATCACACCACACTTCCCATAGTTTAAAAACCCACTGTCCTTTTTCTTGGTCTCTCTTGTCCTGCTGATATATTTAGATATTGATACACTTACCCTCATTCAGACATTTTGACATTCTAACAGATAGAGATTTACACCCCTGGCCCCTTAGTTTGTCTTGTGTTCCGTATGGGTATATAGTACATGCTGTCTCTGTTACTGCTACCCCCATAGTGTTTATTGGTGTTGTTTTTGGGACAAAAGATGTCCAAACATTTATTTTCTGAAAGAAGAACTGAATTGGTCTCCACAAGGCCACAGGATAATTAAACCAGTCGTTGTGACACTGACTTCTCACATTCACTTCTCTGTCTAGAACTTCCTGTAGTCAGTATCCCTCAGTGTTGCTGAACTCCACCCAGAGTAAGCGCTTTACCCTCGTTTTCTAACACCACTCTCCCTTCCTCTAAAAGCAGTCATGTGCTCATAAACAGCAATGTCAGTGGAAACGCAGACATCCTGTTGCATGGCTGAATTAAATAAAGCATGTACATGTTGACATAGACAGCGTCTGTCAGACGGTATGTGAGATCTCCACTCCCTGTAGGCGCCTCTTGCAATGGTCATGATCTCATCATTATGAGAGTGTGAGTGTGTGCGTGAGCATGTGAATGAAACAGACTTGCAGTTATGGCCTTGAGAGTTACACATTAAATGACAGCCCAAAGCAGCTCATTGTGTTCAATGTGATTTAGGTCATTAACCAAAGGGATAAAACACCCGTGCCTCCTAAGATCAGCAGGTCCCTCATAGGCTGCTATCTTTAACAGAAATGCAAGGCAAGTAACAAAGACATCAGAGTGTCATTCTAAAAGACCCCAGAGCATTCACTGCCTGGAATAGCTGCGTGTTATTAGAATGTATTGCGCTCGTCCTGTTCTTGGCCCACACAAATTCCTGCCCTCTGAGATAAAGGCAAGACTTCCTGGAAACACTAGCACTGATTGGCTTTTGGGTCATTGCTTTTGTTGCCCTGCCAATACGGGCTAATCTCCAATGTAAATTCAGACTCAGTGGTCAATGGTACAATATCTCAACAGGTCAAATACTATATACATATAATTGTACACATATTTTACATTAAATTTATCATAAAGAATGTGAGACCATTTGATACGTGCTTCACAGTGCGAGGAAAAATGGGTGCCAGAGATGAGACCGGAGACACAATAAACCTGCCACAGAGCTCTGCTTTATCTATTGCCCTTGGCAAAGGTGCAGAAAGTAAAAACCATTTACACTTGGGGTAGACTTTGACTTGGTTTTTGGTTTTTGTGGTTTAGTTGTTTATTTTGTCTCTTTGGAGGGTTAGAAAATGTTTGAACATTCAACAGAGCTTGGTTTTTACTTACTGGATTCCGTTTTACCGCCCATAAACATGTATTTTCAGCCTTTACTCATTTAGGAATCCTCTTCCCTTTGTCTCCTGAAATCCAAGTCATTACGTTTTACGGTAGAGTCTCTATGCTAAAGCACATTTGACGTAGGCAGGCATTTGTCACCTTATCTTTGTCACTTGATCTTAACTACGGTTCTTTCTGAAAGTGAAGTGAATAAAATGTGAATGTGCCAGGAACACCATGCAAGGAGCAGTTGACATGGTGACAAAACAAGGAATGGCAACTGTCAAGGAATGTCAAGTCTCCTGTCATCCAGAGTCATCTTTCTCTACAGATATGCTCTGTTTGTTACGGATAGTGCTACAGTCCACCATGAAAATCTCTCCATTCTGTCCTGCAGTGTTGCAAGCCTTTCCTTTGGGACGTTAGTTTTCCACATGCTGATGTACTTGTTTCTGCATACCTACATTCCTAGTGGGGCCTACAAGACCAGAGGGCTATTCAAACAGACCAGGACACACTGGCGGTGTGTGTCTTGGAGGCCTGTAAAAACGAAAACTGTGTCAGAACTGTATTAGCAATTCAACAGTTTATCAGACTTATACCATTGATAATTGTCTTTGTGAAGCTATTTTATATGAAAGACTATGAAAGACATAGGGCTTCCAGCTGAGGTGCTAGAAGGAGTAGAGACACTTTAAATAAAAAATTACTTCTTTCATTAATTTCTATCTTCATTGACTCTCTTCTTCTGCTGTGAACCTTTTAAAGGCCAATTTAAGCCTGAATGAAACAGAATGCCAAAACCAAAGCCTTTCTAAGCACTCATCATCACCTTACGCTGATACCGCCGCCTCAACTTCAGCTGCAGAATGTTGGGGTGGTAGGCCTGAATCCATCAAGGTACCAAAACCCAGGTTTTTGGTGAACTCCTTGTCCTGAACCCGGCAGTTGGTCAGCTCCTACGCACAGTTACTCTGAACAGTGAGAGAGTGCATGCTACTTCGTTTCCTCTGGAATAAAATCTTTATCTTTTAGGACTTTTAGGACTCCAGTCTGGATTGCTCAATGGCGTGGTGGTGCATTAAAACATGTCAATGTAGCCTTTTTGTCCCTGCCAGATCCAGAGAAATCCATGCTGGTAAGACTCTCTTGTTTGCTCCTGAATAAGTTTTTTTTGCCCGATGACCATTCTTTGGTCTCGTCCTATTGATTTTAAATCTTTCATTTTTACAACATTGTCTGCCTGCTAAAGGATGTCGATCACTGTGGTATATAATTAGGGCATCGTCATGTTATTGCTCTGTTCACAATTTAGTTGCTTAGCAGACACTTTTATCCAAAGTGACTTATAAAGCTTTTATAATTTCTACACTCATCCACTTATACAGCTGGATATTGTTACTGATGCAATTCGGGTACCTTAAGTACATTGCTCATGGGTACAACAGCTGCGGTGGGACTTGAACCGGCAACTGGCAAACCTTGACCGTAACCACTTCACCACCAGCTGCAAAGATGTGTTGACAGGAATACTTTATCCCATCTGTCCTTTTTTATGACACAATGATGATTTGTGGAATTACTGACATGAGTGTGTAAAATCTGCAGTTGTATCAGGGACAGGATTTATCTTGATTTATCATGATGTTGGGATGATGAGTTGGAACGTAAAGGGGTTAAACAATAAACTAATAAAATTTTGCAATGAAAACAAGAGGTCTGGCCACACATTCTGACAAATAGACTATTTAGTCTATTTATTTACATTTAACCGAATCAAAGGTAAATATAAAGAAACCTCCCAAGCTGCCTAATAACCCACACAAACGGTTTCAATTTTACCTCAACAGCTCGCCCTGCACTCCACCTTCCCAGCCTCCTTTTATCGCCGGTGTCCCCACATCACATGACCGGGTGTTACAAAACCTGCATTCCTCTGCCTGTTACAGTTCATGACAAACCCACAAACAAACCCAAGGACTCCTCATTGTATCCATGTATGGTAGCATTTTAAGCATATTTCGCTTATCTTTGAAAGGATGACCCCGGACGGAGACACACAGATGATCATTGTGAACTCTGTTCCTTGTAGAGTTACATTATCTCCTGTCACTGCTTGTCATGTTCTAACTCAGTTCAAGGTCCTTCATGGCGACTACATAGTTAGCTGTCCAGGATTCACAGGGTTAACAACAAACTTCAATAAATAAAGAAAATCAGCAGTGGGACACTGATCTGCGTTTAATGCTAATTCCTATCATCCCTCCAAAAACAAACAAATAAAACAAACATAAAAGCAATCAGTGGACTCTGGAGCTTTGGAACTGGTGACCCCTTCTGCCCAGGATGAAGCAGGATGAAGGAGCGCAGAGGCTGATGGGAGCTTGAGTGTGTTCTTTATTTTAGTCATACAGCTCTCCCCTAACGGGCCGTAAGTCCACTCCTTACTGGGCTTTAGTCCACTCTTTTGGGGGCATTAGTCCACTCTTTTGGGGTAGTATGTCAGCTCCTTACGGGGCATTAGTCCACTCTTTTGGGGGCATTAGTCCACTCTTTTGGGGTAGTATGTCAGCTCCTTACGGGGCATTAGTCCACTCTTTTGGGGGAGTAAGTCATCTCTTTTGGAGGAGTAAGTCATCTCCTTTGGGGGCGTAGACACACATAGACTTCAGATTTAAAACTATTGTTATTTTCCTAACCATTTACAAATTAAAAACAGCCCAACAAGCTGTGGAGGTTTAAACTTAGAATATCTTGTGACATTGTATTGGTTCAAAGAGCATTTTAGGTAGATGAAGCGTCATACATTTTTTTTAAGAATTCCGATTGCAGCCAATTATTTATTAATGTATATTTTGTTCAATGATGAGGAAATGTCTGCAATGATTCATACCTTTCCAATTAAACAGATTTGTTTCTTTCTAGTTTGCGATCAGCGTTAGGTAGCATACCTAAAACCCTGTGTATGCCTCCTAAATCTGAGGGGTTTCTTCTTACGGACTGATCTCAGTAACTTTTTGTTCTTGTTTCACTACTGTTCTTAAAAACAAGGACAATTCGATTCGTATTTCACTGGGCGGGCCGGACAAGGAAGGGACATTCCCTTCGCAAATTCATCTGCCTATATCGCTCTTCTGTTCGTGTACGCGGTCAAACGCTGCTCCACCAGTGACCACTGTTGGCTTCCACGCGTTACAACGCTGTAGACTGATAACGGGGTGAGTCATTTACAAATTATCAGCATATCGATTATATGTATTAACTGTAAATCGCTATAGGTAGCCGACATATAATTTGTTACTACCTCTGCGAGCTTGTTCCAAGCGGCGCTGCTACTCAGATTACGGCAAAGAGTGCTTGGCAGTAAATTAGTGTTCAGTCAAAGTTTTCATCTATTCTTAGTACTTAGCACAATTGCGAATTTATTCTACAGATTAAAAAGAGTCTTTAATATATATATATACATATAGAAAACAAATTATATATATTATTATATATAAAAAATTATATATATATATATAATTTTTTTTCTTAAGAACTAGAAACCCCGTTGTCCGTATCTGGAGGTGGGCGGCGCGTACTTGCTGCGATATCGCATCATATATATTCAGTGCGTTCTAGTTCTTTGTGCAAGTACTGCAGTGTAATCTGAATATCAAGTACAACTCTATGTATTTAATAGGCGTTTGATGTTGAAATTGTTTTATTATGATGTAATTGAGATGTTGTGTGTACAGCTGCTTTACTATGTTTCCGACGGTTTGTAGATGGTGGGGGCATTCTTATGCGAGTGTTGTCAGGAAAATCTCCCCAACATTTTCAGTAGTGGACATAACTGGTGATCCTTGTTACTCGGCAATTGTGAAACAAAGGTGGCTCTCTCTACTACTTCTGTGTGTTTGTATTTCTCTCAGTGACAAAAGAGGTCAGCGTTACACAAATTTGTTGTAAATATCTAGTTAGAAACCTGCGTGGAAGTAAATTTCTTGCTTTGTGTGACCACTTACAAGGTTTCTTCTTTCAGAAAAAAGTAACATATCTGATGCTCCAGGAAATGAATACAATCTTCAATGACCACCAAGAAGGGAATAACTCAATGGCGTACACCACCCTGCCACCAGGGGCCGCCGGAGAACTTAACAAGAGCTGTCGTTTTGATGAGGAATTCAAGTACATCCTTCTGCCGGTGTCTTACAGCTTGGTGTTTATCCTGGGCCTGGCATTCAACTCTGTGGCACTCTGGATATTCCTGTTCCGGATGCGCCCATGGAACACCAGCACAGTTTACATGTTCCACCTGGCCCTGTCCGACACGCTCTATGTGCTCTCCTTACCCACCCTCATATACTACTACGCCAACCGCAGCCACTGGCCCTTCGGCACGCCTGTCTGCAAAGGGGTGCGCTTCCTGTTCTATGCCAACCTGTACTGCAGCATCCTCTTCCTCACCTGCATCAGCGTGCACCGCTACTTGGGTATCTGTCACCCTATCCGGGCCCACACCCAGGTGAAGCCCTGGCACGCCCACCTGGCGTGTGGCTTGGTGTGGCTGTGCGTTACCATCTGCCTGGTGCCAAACCTCATCTTTGTCACCACCAGCCAGCGCGACAACGACACCATCTGCCATGACACCACCCGGCCGGAGGACTTTGAGGAGTACGTCAACTACAGCTCGGCTATCATGACGCTGCTCTTCGGAATCCCATTCCTGGTCATCATGTTGTGCTACTGCCTGATGGCTCGACAGCTGTGCCAGCCCAGGAGTGGGGTCTCCCCTGGCCAGCAGGGGGCACACACCCGCCGGAAGTCCATAAAGCTGATCGTGGTGGTGCTGGTGGTCTTTGCAGTGTGTTTCGTCCCCTTTCACATCACCCGCACCCTCTACTACACATACCGAGTACTGGACGCCGACTGCCACGTGCTCAACGTTGTCAACTTCTCTTACAAAATCACCCGTCCGCTGGCCAGCATCAACAGCTGCATCGACCCCATCCTTTACTTCCTGGCCGGGGACCATTACCGTACCAAATTCATGCAGACCATCAAGAGGTCAACACAAAGCACCACTCGCACTGCCAACCAAATGCTTCCCAGTGTCAACCATGGAATCGCCCTAGTCTACAAGAGCCCGGTTCCCAACGGTGACAATATGCCCAAGAGCTAGCCAGTTGGGCATTGGTAGCATGAGCTGAGTTAATGCAGAGATGTCAGCACTTGTAAGATACCAAGCACAGGGTGAACGTTTGGTTGGAGAGACTCTGAGAGAAAGCGGCTATGGCTGTGTGGAACTACTCACAGCAGTTGTGCCAACCAGCTCAATGTGGAGCGGCGGGCCAAGAGACAGACTGGTGAAAGCGGCATGGGAGGACTGGCTGTAGGTGTAGGGCAAAGGGTGCGAGGAACTGAACCAGCCAACAAGGACTAATTGCAGAGTTCTGCTCCTGGTCCGTAGCTCAGGAGGATCAAGTCCAAGGTCATTTTTTTTGGGATCAAGAACAAAGAACAAGGAGAAGGGAGAGAGGGAGGGGGGAGGAAAGGCTGGGATGTGGCTTTAACTTCCTAACCCTGAACTTACTCTGAACTTCCATAACCTCAGTTTCACTGTAAATATAACGTATGAAAACGCTTGCTTATTTTGGGCAGCTTAGACTTACCATTGGGCATGTGTGTATATTATATTGCAGGGGCTGGATCTCCTGTCTTTATCAGGGTGGATAAGGCTGATGAAGTGAAGAACAGAAGGAACATTTTTGAGGCTCTGTTTTTCTGGATCGTTTTTCTCAGATGCACATTTTGAACTGGCACCTGTTCATGACTAATTTTCTGCTGTAGCTCTCCGTTGCTAATCAGCCGTGGCTAATTCAGTTCAGGCTGAAAATATGAATCCACTGTCCACCTCCCATTGTGCTTCTCTATGTCAAATATCAGTCTCCCTGTGCCCGAGCTGAAGAACTCTTCTAATACGGTCTTACAGCTGAATCACCCAAATTATTTACTTTGATGAAGTCAAACACTTATTGTCTAGATTTGACAAGATACGAAATCAGTTGGTTATTTCAGTGTGCGTGCTGTTATCATTTGAACCAGCATGTATTTTCCTGCCAGTACGGAGATAGGAAGACAGAGGGGGGAGTGGGCCCCAGGCTTCTGGTCGTAAGGCAGATTACAATCTTTACTGTCAATGTTTACTGATTACTGTCAATAGAAACCAGTTCATGTTCCTCTGGGACTTCACTGAGCAACCCAAGCCTACAACAAGCTGTTTTTTTAATCTGCGTAAGACAGCTCCACAGCTGCCTGTGAAGTACCAAGGAGTGGGTGGTGGAAGGGCGGAGCAATGGTGGGGGGGACTTGAGGCTGCTGTGGCCGTTACAAGGCCCATGCTTGGCAGGTGCTGGGGTCCTTTTCCTGGCCCAGTTCTGCGACCCGATGGAGTTGGGCTTCAGAGTGCTGGCCATGTGCCCATGTTTTTTTCTGCTTGAGTTGTTGCTGTCGTCCCCGGACAGCCAGGCTCCCTCTCTCTGCAACAGGTGGATCCCTGTGGTCCGCTCTTCCTCATTTCACAGAACTGGGCCATTCCCCATTTTCGCCTGGTTGGTGGCTGACCCCTCACTCACTAAGGGTGTGGGAGACAAAGGGCACTTTTAGGGAACGTAACTTAACCCTTCCCTAGCACAAAGTGAATGGTGAATGACTGACCAGCTTGTGTGAGTCAAACGTTAATGTGCAGAGGCGAAGTTCAAGGTTTCCGCTCAGGGCGGCTTCTGAAGGTCTGGGTGTATGGGGTTGGAAGGTGCGGTGGTGAAGGCACTCTGCCAACACCAGAGAGAGGAGTGATAAGGATCCGCTCACACTTAGACACACCCTTACGCTCACACATCACAGGGAGCCAGAATAATCAAATCTTCTCATTTTTGTCTCAATTTGAATCACCCTGGAGGTGCCATTTTGAGGATCTCACGATCAGTTTTACAAAACAAACCGAACAGCACAGAATAAGGGTCAAAAGAAAGGTATGAACAGAGTGAACAGTGACCCAAAGACTGTGACTGTAACACAATCTTGTGTTATGGATTTATTATTGTTTTCTGTGGCAATAAAGGATTTTCTAATAATCTCGTGGCTGATTGTTTCACTGTAATTTCTCCATTTGCTGGGGTGTTCCACGACAACAGGATTGTACCATTGTTATTGCAGTTGCGAAAGACAGAGACAGCCTCGACATGTGCAAACACAGTCAGGGGCCTGGCCAGGGTGTGAGGGTAAGGAAGCCAGAAGGCAGGACAAAGACACAGAAACAGGAAACCATCTCTCCCCGATTGACTTTGACGCATAACGCCTTTGTGGCATTGCGGGGAGAAAACGGAGTGCCTTCACCCAGCCAAATTTTATCTTCATATTTATCACCGAGGGATGATAACATAAACATATAAACAGCTGTAGCCCTTTGGGCCTCTGTTCTCCACAAGGGCCCTTTTCAGGCTTATCGTTGTTATAGCGCTGAAAATGTGGAAAACATGGAAAATATGCTTTGAAGCACAATGCATACCCACTGATTTTTGAAGTTTGTCCTTCTGTGAAATATAATTAGTCTGCAAATGTTTTTTAAAATTTGTTAAACATTTTTTAAAAATGCTAATTAAAAATGGGGATGAAGTCACAACAATACAGATTCAGATTCCATACACTGTACGAGGTTACATCTTAATGTCAAAAGGCAGGAAACACAGGATAAGTGGTCCACAGACCACTGAGATATAAATATCTGTTGACTTTTCCTGATGGAACATTTCATTTTATGTTTTTTATATGTCTGTTTGGGTGCACATTAAATAACATGACACGTCATTACGCAACCGCTGTGCTATAAGCCAAACAAGGATACTGGCTTTGCGACGTTCTCAATCCATCAACAATGTTTCGTTTAGTTAGCGCTCTCTTGTGGTCTTACACGGATAATACAGGGTTTTCACCCTCTGAAAACCTGCACATTCTTGGGAAAATCTTGCGGAGCCTTCACGGCATTCGGTAGTGTATCAACCGGATGTAACCCGCTATGACTGGGGGTGCAGTGAAAATTTCTGGGGGGTGTCATGATGCTATATAATTTAAACATGTAAGATTTTTGGCTGAAGTCGGAAGGAGCTGGTGTTGGGGTTGGGGGGGGGTTAAGATAAAACAATCACGCAAAATGATCTTACTCAATTGGACACTACTCAATCAGCTAAAATATGGGGTATCTAATTGGATAAAAGTCGTAGTTAGCCGCTTTATATTAACGTTGCATGTATTTTGCATGTATTAACTTTGCATGAATCGATACATTACCAATAAACACATTTTACATTGCATTTGAAAATATTATATTTTACCAATAGGTGTCGCCATTGATTTCTTTTACATAGTACCTGAAAGCTTTGTACCCCAGACTTTTTCCACAAAGATCTCAGAATTAAAAACTGGAATTAACTGGAAAAAAACAAATGCTCCTTCGGACTGGAGGTGGACGGCCACCAAAAACAAAGACAGACCTGGATCTGTGTGGATCTGAGCTACAAGCAGACCTGGTCTGGGAGGATCTGGCATGACCCCCAGTTGTTTTGGGTAAAGTTAAAACTTTAAAGTCTACCTTTGACTTCCAGATGCCAACCATCTGTTCTACTAAACCTCTGCTCCTCAAGTCAAGAAGAAAATCAATAATGTATATTTGCATACTGTAATTGCTGACATTTCTGAAAGAATATAACTGAAAAGTACAAAAGCTATTTAAAAGCGTTTATCACTTTTTGGCTTACCATCATCTTAAAACTTTACAGGTTATCATAGGACTCCTCAGCTTCGATGTAAGGTTGGTAGTTTGGTTCTTTCCAGGAGCATGTCATGCCTGAGCCACAACACACAAATACACTGTAAAATCTGAGGCTATCAGCAGTCAGACATAGGCAGGCGCTGTAGGGGGCAAAAAGGAAGACAAGGCGACAAAGAAAACCACCCTTTTGGGGAAGATTACTTAATGACTAGTGAAGCAGTAAAATAACAGAAACCAATGAACGAAAATAACCAAAATTACAGACCTAGCTAAATGAACAAAAATTCCCACCGGCTCACTTTACAAGTCTCCAGATTGCAGGCACCTGATTGCGGTATAATAAGTAAAACTACAGTCAGGTGAACAATGAGGTCCTGGCTGCGGGAGTGGCCCCGGCCTTGTGGGCGGGGGCCCAGGATTGTAGGCGTGGCACCTGGCATGCTTGCTTTGGGGGCTTGAGGAGGTGCTCAGCTTCAGCAGATCTGTCCCAGAGGATGGAACGGTGACTGTATACCCTCTGGGCTGCACCCCTGATTCGCTCTTCATTGTGTTTTAAAGGCTGGGTTCTGGAGATCACAGAGAGCATATGCCATGTGTTTGCATTGTCACAGTTAATGAAAGGCCCATGGGCAGAGTTCCTCTCACTCTCACTTCTCTCACTGTCACAAGCGTTACACACACACTCTTTTTCTCCCTGCACCACCCCCAATCCCCGCCCGCCCTCTTTAAAAGCCTTTCAATTCTCAAGGACTTGGATAGTGTGCAGGGGAAAGGAAAATCTCTGTTGAATGCACAGGGTCACCATCTAGCAACCATCCAGCAACAATGAGAAAAGATAATTAACTCTACAAGACGGATGATGAATTTTACCCATAATATCTCAGAAGTTGCATTTTCTGAGGATAAAGAGAGCTTCCTTAGTTTAAATTGCATCAACTTCATCAGGAAAATGTGAAAATACTGCCATGTTGTTTTAAATGGGCTTTATTTTTTAACACCTGTTTGTCAACAAAACTGAGGATGGTCACCCAAAGCAAATTCACAACAATGTTGTTTTAAAGATTGTGTGGACAAATACATGCTTGATCAACGCTGGATTTTCTTATTTATTTCATACTTTATATATTTTACCAGTACCCTTTTTTATTTTCAGCCTTTGAAGCCTTTCATTAGGCCTACGCTTTAGTTTGTTCGTTTAAATTAGGCCTACACGGCAATATTCTTGTTTTCATTAGGCCAACGCTCTAGTATGTTTGTTTCAATTGGGTCTACACTGCAGAATATTTTTTTTACATTAGGTCTACACTGTAGTCTGTTTGTTTACGTTCGGTCTACACTGTAGTCTGTTTGTTTACATTAGGTCTACACTTTAGTCTGCTTGTTTACATTAGGTCTACACTGTAGTCTGTTTGTTTACATTGGGTCTACACTGTAGTGTCTTTGTTTACTTTAGATCTACACTGCAGTATGTTTTTTAAGAAACTGAGGTACAGCTTTAAAATTTTACACCAAAGGGTTAAAGTGAAGTTTTTTTTGGTAGTCACGTCTTCCTATTTGTGCAGCAAAGCAATCTGGGCCGCTGTGGAGGCGAGTAGTGTAGTCACTGCCACAGATAAGGTGCCAGAAATGTCAAATGGGAGTTGAATGCTGCAAAGAGTAGCCTGCACTTTGCAGTTTACTGATTAAAAGCACAAATTGACTCAAAGAGGACGGTGGGTGGGGGAGGGTGTTGAATAAATAAGTTTACATGGAGAGAAAGTCTTCCACAAACTTTTCAACCGAGTCTCCTGATGCTGAAGTGCTAGGCTCCATCGTCATAAAATCTGTTGGATCTATTCAACAGCTCCTCTGTGCTGTTGTTTGGCAAAAGAGGGGAAAAAACTATATAAATGAAGTATTTCAAGGACACGTGGATTCAAATGAAATCAGAGAGCCTGAGAGCGAAGTGGAAGAGCGACATAAAGAAGAGAGACATCCATTATTCTGCTGAAAAGGTAATGGCTTTCACCGTCGCCATGGGGACGGCCTTCTCTCTTGCAGTGGAACCTGTGATAACGTACTTCACAAGCCTAACCACGATTATAGGAAAATATTGCTTTTCAACACTAATAAATGTTAGATATTGATTGAAGAGGAGATTAATGTAGATCCACTACCCAAATGTTTAATCTGCTCAACCACTGGAAAAACTGTTGCTTCTGATGCAGATGACTTCTGTGGGTTCCCCAGAGGTTGCTCCTGACTGGCCAGAAACACAGCCTGCTTCCAACTCACCTTTTAGGTCACAGAAAAAAAGGGAAAAAAGGAGAGACAAAACCAATGGTAAAAATTTTTTTTTTTTAAATTAACATTAAGTCCAAATACTTCTTTCAAAGTTGAGAAAATACTATTTTATTGACTTTGATGTTTGAGTTTTATTTCACCTCTTCCATCCTTTTTTATATTCTTTAAGTAATCCTGGCACTAATTTCAAATGTCACTCTCCATTCTAAAAGCAACGATGAAGCAAATTTTCCAAATGGCCTTCAATGGCGTTACATGGACAATGAGCTGCTGACCATGCTGATGGTATGAATGGCGTTACATGGACAATGAGCTGCTGACCATGCTGATGGTATGAATGTCGTAACATGGACAATAAGCTGCTGACCATGCTGACGGTATGAATGGTGTTACATGATTATTAGCTGCTGACCATGCTGACGGTATGAATGGTGTTACATGATTATTAGCTGCTGACCATGCTGACGGTATGAATGTCATAATATGGACAATAAGCTGCTGACCATGCTGACGGTATGAATGGCAATAAATTGATAAATTGGCATAGGAGCTGAAGCTCAGAAGGGTATTCTGGGAAGGACGGACTGGCAGTGGCTTTGGGGGATACCGGCGCATCGGATGGTGTGTGGTGGGGGGTGTTTTAACCCGTATTACAGGAACAGCATCACGTGGCTCTTATCTGGTCTCATGCAGCCACTCATTAACATGCTGGGCATGGGACAGCGCTTTCTGTATCATTGTCCATTTAATTGGGTGGTGATTTGAGGAGGGTTCTGATTCTATTATCAGACAGTTTCCATGGGTCGCTGTACCACAGAGACAATCCTAAAGAAGGTGGAGCATAATTAAGGGGATTACACCTTATTATTGTGCAAGATGGGCAGTTGGCCCCAAGGGGGTGGAGAGAAGATGTGTGGCAGGTACAGGAATCTCCCTCCATGTCAGAAGCAAGGAGGTATCTTAAAGGAGAGCTGAGCACTGCAACAGAGAAAATGCATCTCCTAGTATATTGTTAGAGTGGAACAGGACAAGATGCCGCTGTTGTATCGCAAATTGATATTTACCAATGGTTGAGACTATTTAAGAGGAAGATGGAAAGAAGTCGGGTAATGTTGTTCTATTGCTTTACGCCTTATCATGGCAACGTTGCGCTCGACAGGAACCAGCTCCAGTCTGGGCAACATGCCTCTCGACAGGAACCAGTCCCAGTCAGGGCAAAATTGCAATCGATAGGAACCAGCCCCAGTCAAGGCAACGTGACATTCAACAGGGACCAGTCCCAGCCTGAATTTGAAAAGGGTGTAAGCTGCAGTGATGCAAAATGAGGTCCATGTGTACCTCCGTAGGCCTCTGCTGGATCCACTGGGAGCTGGGAGTCCAGGTAAAGGTATGTCAATGCATCACTGAAGTGGGCCAGGAGGGGAGAAACCTTTTAACAGCACTCCATCGAGCCGAATACCTGAGAAATTCTCACATACAAAGTGCAGAGCCATGTTCATTCCAACCGGGAGAAGGCCTTTGTTGGAGCACCGACTCCCCTCCCCCACCAACAAGCTCCTCAAACTGGGATCAGATGAGGATCAAACGGGGGTCAGACGAAGATCAAACAGGGGCAAAATAGGAGTCAAACTGAGTCAGAAACTAATTAAAGTTTACTGATTATTCGCTGGCTGCGCTCAGAGTAACTCTGAAAAATAAATTGTTGGATAACGGGGCGTGGGAGTGTTGGTTGGTGGCAGAGGGGTCGTCCTTGGAACGCCTCCGAGGTGCATTGCAAATGCAACTCAGTCCTAGTAAAATAAATTTTAAAACCCTGGGAACATTAGCATACCGATTTTGTGTGCATGGCAAAGGGGCCATTCTAGTAACTGGGAGGACTCAGCAGTTACATTGTATGCGGGATTCTGGTCTCCTCTGATATGAAAATTCAATTATTTTATAACGGGATCTCGTGTTGGGGCTTGGCAGTTGGTGGGAGCCCCCCCGCCCACCACCAGGGGCGTCCGCATGTGGACCATGGCATCCTGATAGCGCCAGACCAGCTTTTCAGACACTGATGTGCTTTTTTTTACCAAAATGTGTTGCATTTGAGGAATGAAGTTTCGCCTTATGGTTCAGCATTTTCTCAGTAAGGTCATTTAAATGCCATTGATGAATCTGTATGTTTGCAGATGCACGCACATGCACAGAACGCACACTCACACTTTCCAGTCCTGTCGCCCGGAGCCTATCTGGATGAGCAGTCGTCAGTGCCATTGTGTTGTGTTTGCCAATACTTCACAAGGAAGGAATGGAGTAACACTGCATGCACCTTCTATTTGATGTACGATTTGGAGGTGAGGCGCTTAACAAGTCGGCCGAAGGTTGTCAACAGCCACATGGTAAGACAGCGACGTCGTGAAACGTCTGAGGTTAGCCCACTAAAACAATATTGTGTTTGTCCCATCATTCTGACCAAACATATCCTATGTAACTGATGGTCTGCCGCTCAACAACGTTTGTAAGAGAGTGCGGCATGTGTTTGTTAGAATGTGGGGGGGTTGTTAGAGAGTGCAGTGTTTGCTTGTTAGAGTGTGGGGGCTTTGTTAGAGAGTGTTGCGTTTGTTTGTTAGAGTATGAGCTGTTTGTTAGAGAGTGCTGTGTTTGTTTGTTATAGAGTGAGGTGTTTGTTAGAGAGTGCTGTGTTTGTTTGTTAGAGAGTGAGGTGTTATAAAATAAATATGCAGCTCATTACCATCGGGTACAGTAATTTGAAACGCAGCAGCACCTCTTTGTTTTCATGTTTGTTGTTTGTCATCAGCGAGTGCTTGTGGGTTGAGCCCGTATTGGCATGCTGTAAGCAGTCCTTTGGAGATGGGCGGAAGTGATGTGCTGAGTTTCTGAACCTGCTTTCTGATAGCAGGCTACTGTGTAAGGGTGTTTGCGTGTTTTGTGGGGTCTGTTCACCTCCCAAATTAAAGATAATAATGGTGGAAACACTCTTTTGGCCCTCAGCTCCACAGACCCCCAGCCAGGCCCTTAATTAACCTGGGCCAGGAGGGAAGACGTACCTACCTCCCACTTAGTGAGCAATGGATGAAGTACACGCCAGGCCAGAGAGAAGAAAAGGACTTAAATTAGTATTCTTGCAGGAATGGAACTATTAGCACTTAATTAGCAGTGAGAGCACAATCCTCCCTGGGGATGGCATGTCCAACACAATATGTTCAGGGTCCTTCACTTTGCTGCATAACAAAGGAGGCAGGAAACGTGTGTGAGGGTGTGTGTGAGTGCGACTGTGTGTGTGTGAGAACGTGCGTGTGAGCTCTGCATTGTATGTATGTGTGTTTGTGTGAGAGTGTGTGCGTGTCTGTGTGTGTGTGAGTGTGAGTGTATGAGTGAGTGTGTGTGTGTTATTGTTAAGGCTACGCGTGCATCAGACTTCGCAATGTGGCATCTCCAGCTCAGGACAGTGACTTTACATGCCACGCTGTGGGAGCTACACCCCCTCTGGGGTGATCACCGGCTTGACCTGTATCCTGCGGGGTTTCCCAGCTGGACTCACTGCTGGCAGTGCATGGGACTCTTGTACAAGCCAGCACCATGATCAGTGAGGCAGCCCAGCCTTCCACCTGTCTATGCCCCATGTGCGGACTGACTCTCTGGACAGGGCCATTGGGGCACGATGCCACCCCCACCCCCCCTCGGATTTGTCATCGTGTCAGAGCAGCATATTGGTCACCTGAGTCCCCGAAATGGTGTTTTCCCACCAGACCACGGCAGTGGGTGGGCTGATAAAACAGCAGTGTGGCGGGGAGTAGGACAGGTTGTAATACTAGAGCTAAATTAACGCTCTGATGGCAGGTAACGGTTTGTGAGAGGCCTAGAAGGACACGGCAGGGGGGCTTTCTCTGTGCAGACTCACCTCCGACACACCTGTGTAAGATTATACATGGCTGGTGCTCTGAAAGCACGTAATCCATCCCCGGGTCAACATAATTATGCAGCCTTGGCTTCCCCCTTCATCTCCAGCGGGCTCTGTTTCCGGAGAAACCCGGAGGCAGAGAAACATGATCCGTGCGCTCTCCTGCAGGAGGCAAAACTTAACATTCTGGGCTGGTACTTGAGTTTAGGGCCATCCTGTATTTGATTTCAGGAAAACAGCACGTTACTGTCCGGCTGACTAAGAACCAAAAAAAGACTCACCAGGTCACAGAGATAGCATAGATTTGACTTATGTGCGTATTTTTGTACAGTGTTCCACTCTCATAAGAGCAGCCTCACAGCCTCACCCAAACTGCTGAGTTTTAGTAAAAGATGGCTTAAATGATTGTGTCTTGCACCATTCCCCCATATAGTAGATTTTAATATTCACGCTGTAAGTCTGTTATTTGCTGTAATAAATTCCATTCAGTTGTTCCTAAAGCCTGTTATATCTTGACTGTGGTGTTTTGAGGTATGTACTAATTTGGTCAGAGCCAAGCTTGGTCGAACCAGCGCTCAGGGAATTTGAACGCATGGTCCATTGAGATTTCATGGGTTCTGCCTTTTTACCAGCCTGTTTACCAGTAGAATCCTTCCATTAGAGGGCAGGGCCTTTTCCTCACAGCCATGGAGACATAGTTTTATAATAAAAAACTACTTACATTAGTTTAATAAGAACATGTTATCTTTGCCCTTCAATCAATGATCCTCTACGTGTGATTAATAATTAGCAGTAATTAACCAGTAAGACGCTGCTACATAACTGTTTGGGGCTTTTAAAAATAATTTCTTATTACTCCAGATCTGCTTTCCAGCATTCTCTTTTAAGAAGGAATGTGTGAAGAGCACACAAGCCGGAGTCTCTGGTGTGGGAGTCTCTAAGTGAATATGACTTGACTGGATGGAAACTTTTTCAAACACTATTTTGTTAACTCAATAAATAATACATTGACAGTGAACAGCGATGGTTTTAGCTGCTAATTCTGGAAACACGGACGTGTTTTGTGGCTTTTGTTCAGTAATAATAAATAAATGCGTCCACAAACCGTAATTAATAAAGACAGTGCCGTCTGAATTAGCCCGCTGCTCAAAGACCCCTGAATACATCATCTGGTGTCTGTTAAGTTTTCTTATTCACAAAAATGGTTTTAAGGGACAATGAGGTGATACATCACCATTCTCTTAAACAGAGCATGTTGCCCCCCCCAGGGAGCACCTCTATCACAGGCTGTCTGAGCGAACAGGTGGGCCTACTCCTTCGTTACCCCCTAGAGGGCGTATTGTTTTATTGTGTGTTGCAGACGAGGCTACCCGGTACCAGAGAGGGGTGGGACAGAGGCATCGAGAATATTACTATTCAATCAGGGTCATTTGGAAGTCATACAAATTAAATACTGCAAAAGAAACATGTTGCCTAGACAGTAAACATATTTTAATAAAAATTCAATTAAATACATTTTATGAATGGACAGCAAAACAAATTAGATAGAGAGTAAACATATTTTAATAAAAATACAATGAAATGCATTTTTTTAATGGACAGCAAAACAAATTGGCTAGATAGTAAACTGATCTTAATTTATAATAAAATGGATGGACGCATTTTATGAATCGACATTCAGGAGTGAGACATGTATTCCTTAAATTGTTTTTTTCAAGGCAAAAATGATAAGAATAGGGCTCAGAATTGCTTTTATGTCCCTGCAAATTAAGATCCAGGGTAGGATCAGGGTGAACCAAAGCACTGGCTATGTCAGTGTGCATGTGTCTGGAGGAGAAGATCTAGACCTTGGATTAAATCAGACTTTAGCAGAGCTTTGTGCTATTTGTTTTAGTACGTCCAGTGCAAGCTAGCTTTGTGCTGTTTATTTTAGTATGTCCAGTGCAAGCTAGCTTTGTGCTATTTGTTTTAGTACGTCCAGTGCAACCTAGCTCTGTGGCTGTGTGAAGGGTGTAATTTAGATGCTTAACGCTCACTCTTATCTAGTTACAATTTGAACCAGTTATACCGTCTGGTATTTACTTTGCGCAAATCAGCATCCTTCCTTCTACACTGCCTCAATGTTCTGTATCTGTCTGGTGGTGATTTTCAGTGAGACAACTCACCACCATGCATCCAGTACACTTACCCTTACTGAAAAAATACAACCTGTGGACTGTAAGTGGAATGTCTACTTTGGTCATTGACGGGTGGTAATAAGATTTTTTTTTTCTCGTAGCACATGTTTAGAGTTTGCTCTGTGCCTATAACCTTTCTCTCAGTAGAAAAGCATACCAGATCACACTTACCCAGGGCCAGTGTGTTATTACCATGGAGACACATCTGGTTGGTTGTGGTTTTTCCCGCCCCCTATTTAGTGACGTCTCATTCACCTTGGGTCACTCTTGGGTCAGTTTAGACAGGAGGGTGGTTCTTCGTATGGGGTTAGGCTTGAATAACCTCTTCACGCTCTTCACACTTTGCCATTTGCCCTCCGTGGAGGAGAAAGCCACTGTGCAGGAGGTTTCGTTCTTAAGGACCACAGAGACACTTCTTTGTTCCCGTTTTTGTCAATTTTCTGAACACATGTTAAGATTGATCTGTTTGATGTGTACACAAATCACTCGCAGACAAACGTACATGTGAACACACACAAACTGGCACTCTGGAACACTTTTGATAGCTTAACTGAAGAATATGTGTGCAGTGACCTGTATTATGGCCATTTCCAATTGCTTACACTGATTCTCTGGGGAAAAAACCTCCAGGATTTTCCTGCCAACACGGTACAAGATCAGAGAGAGGATGTTGAATCCGGCTGCAGCTCAAATCACGCCGGTGTTGTTTGTTTCTTCACACAGTCAGGCTGAACGTGCACGCCACCTCCCTGGTACACCCAGCCGACACCTCTGGGGGACGAAGGTACCCTTTCCCAATCCCAAGGTGACCATCCTCATCTCTGGCCTTGCATTTTTCATCCATCCATTATCCTGTCATCACACCCAGGCTTCCACAGTCGCTTTGGCCAGGCTGAGAACACTGGAGTTAATGAAATCATCAGTAATCCCCAAGCTCATCTCCTCGCTATGAAGGCAATTCATACACTTGGAGGGCGAGAGCTAACTCTTAATTAAGGTTATGCTTCTGCTAATAAGGCCTTTACTGACACTAAATTAATCGGCCAGTATCTTCATTATCAGGTGCTTCAGGGGCGATAGGAATATGTGGTTTTCACCAGAATCATTCAGAGATTAGACATAATAGGGTCCTTAATTAATATGTCAATTCATACTTGTTTGTTTCTATTTAAATTACTTAATAAATTACTTCTAGTAATTAGCACTGCGAGCATTAGTCACACTAAGAAGCCTCAGTTTTCATCATTAATGCACAAAACTATTCCTATAAAATGTTCATTTTAGAACCAAAGAAAGATAACAACTAAAGTATATTAATCATGACAAAATTGGGTGTTTAATTAATTAAAAGAAATTATACAGTATTATCTTAAATGAATGAAGGCCTCACAAAGAAAACCCATTTAATAAAAAAAACAATAATAAAAAGGGAGATAGACTAATGGGATCTCAATTATGCCTAAAACAAAAGCGGGATTCTTGCGTTGGAATAGCGTGAAGCCAAAACTGCGCACTCTGCGCTTTCCACCAGAGAAAAAGGCGCCCGTTTCCATTGTTTTGCAGGAGCTGTAGAACATGGCAATGATTAAGAAGATACCTAGGCAAAAATAGAGCAGGTTTGAGTAATGACATTTAAAGTTACTACATCCTGGTGCTTCATAAAGTTTGACGCACATCAGACAGCACCGATTGGCCAAAAGAGCTTTCGGTAGCTCCTCCTTTCTTATTAGGTGTGATGTCAGTCTAAACATGGCATAGAAATGTAACCCCTCAATGCTGTCAAATCATTCAAAACAATGATTTTCCTCCTATTTATTTTGTTTCTATAAAACAATCTGGGTCTGCCATACTGACCCGCCACTATGATTAACAGCAGAGAAAACCCCCCTAAATTTTTTCAACTTGAAATTCGAATGAGAAACTGAGATTATGTGTGCTACTGATTAAACTCAGACAAAACAAAAACTTTCTTGTGCATGTGCAGCATCTCCCCTCCACGACCCCACACATGACTCAAGTTCACAGACAAAATAAACAAAATTTCAGACAAAATAAACAAAATTTCAGAAAAAGTATACATTTCTTGAAAGCATAATGCTAGTTTGTGCTCTATGCTAAAGACATTGATTAATCACGATCACATGCATATGTAGACAGGCATTAAAATCTACCGTCAGTTATTTTTGCTGCAGTTTAAATGTAAATCAAAAGACAAATATGCAATTTGTGATGACAATAATAATAATAATAATAATAATAATAATAATACCTTAGTCTCTGAGTGAAGTTACAGAATCCAAACCGCAGGATTTTTTTCCCATAGGAAATATTTCAAAGTTTTAATTTGTACCACTGATACAAAACCCTGAAATACTCCTTGTCATTGTGAGGCATTGGGTTGTAAAATCCTGTTAAACTCAGTGGCTTAGAAAGAAACCCATATTAATAATAATTTTCTGCTTAATTAAAACAGCAGTCTAGTAGACACTGGCTTTGACAGGGTTAGAAATTACCAGCTTTGGGAGGTTTCTTCATTTAACGCATCATGTAGCAAATTATTATTGTGAATGTTTCTATATTTCCAGTTCCTTTTTAAATACACACATTGATATGCTTATTTATAGTGTTCATTACCAGCGTTATTAAGTCTAGACCCCGATCAATCCAACAGCGATGGGCATGTCCTGAACATGGGCGATGACAGTTAAATACAGGCCACAGGTCCGTTTGTGTGATAGGTATCTTGATTATAATTTGGATTATGTTTAAAATGTATCTTTGTTAACCATAGCATGGACCTACGATGTATATCAAGCTTTGTTAAAACTGCTGCTGACAGCTGTCTGTCGAGAGAAAGAGAGATGGTTACCCTTTAGCAGGCTGCCCCCTCAGCCAATTGACTCAGTAAACCAAGTTCCACAGCAAGGCCCTTTCTGTTGTTATCACCCAGGGGTCAAACAGATTACACATGGGCCTGTGTCAACAGAATCAGCCTGGGCCTGCTCTCGGCGTAGCATAATGGGGCCGGACACGCTCCGCCTGCTGGAGAACTGCTGTTGTAAAGATTGTTTACCAAAGGCCATGGAGGAGGCAAGCATGTTGCCTGTCGCACGTTCTAATGGGGACAGGGACTGAATTGAAATGTTTCTTAAATGTAGCCCAAGCGGCTAAATGATATCAGTTTTAGAGTGAATGTGACCTGGAGACCTTGTACCTTCTCTGGACGATGGTGGCAAATAATGTCTGGCCCACACATGCAGGGGTGCCTTGGGTTTCATTACAGGGAAAAGCGAGACTGGATGTGTGGCAGCTTGGCTTGGGGCATGAATAGTGGAGGTTTTCAAGGACACTGAGTGTGAATGTGAGCCAAACCAACCCCCTGTCGAGCTCAACAGGACCAAATGAATTGGGTTTAAGCAGCCTGGCAATAGTCAGTCCACACGTGAGTGTCTTTGTGCAGTGCTCTAGTGCTTTCAGCGTTCGTTACATCACATTTCATTGATCTGGTGCAGAGTTGTTCTAGGTGCTAAAAGTAAGAGTAAAGGTTTCTATACAAATGCTGTTCTGTCAGCCAAACATTTATAAGAAACTGTCTTTTCCCTATTTTCCTTTCTTATTGTACATCTCCCTAGCCTCCTATTGTATTTCCAGTCACAGTTTATTAATGGGAGAGTTTTGCTGCCAAGTTAGGTATATTGTATAACTATTTTGGTCTTGGAAGGCATTTTTAAACCTGCCTGATCATGTTATGTTAGCTGCTGGTCAAACCACCGACTAGATGTGAGATATGGGACATTTTTCGGAAAAGCTCTATGACAGAGACCCAGCACTGGCAAAGCTAATCATAAATCAAACCAAAACCCCTACAAGGTTGCAAGACCTTTATTTACAACGGAAAACGCACAATGATAACAAAGGACCCCAGCCAGAAATCATGCCTAGAAATCCGCGAAATTGTTCACCTTTGTTAGGCTATTGGAGCAAATGTATTACCCCATTTACTGAATTTACCGCATTGCTGGGAAGATCATTCACAGGAATTCTAGCAGCTGCTTAAGTTTTACCATACCTAATATGTGAACATGCTATATGTAAAATATAAATAACAATAATTATTATTGTTATGATTGTAAGTCAAGTTCCTTTCAGCAGGCCTAGGTATTTGTAAAATTGGTCTTCGACTCGCGATGGCATTTAAGTACGAATGAGATAAATCTTACGCAGTACCTAGCAACTCTCTGTGAATGTAGATAGCGATATAATTAATTTCCAAATTAAGGAAATAACAGAAAATTGAAATCATTTTCCAATTCTGTTTAGGCTGTGATTGTATCCATTTAACTTTTAGTTAACAAATTTTATTCCGTTATTAAAAATGTAGAGGCTATGGGAAATATATTACCGATATAATTTTAAAGCATTTTTAAAAAATAATTTATCAATTCAAGAATTGCTATATTAGGACAGCAGCATGAATTCATCATAAATCAAATACGTTGTTAAGGGAAAATCTGATTAATTCAACAAAGATATTTAACTAGCTTGTTCCTATAGAAGGCGCTATCCATAGTGTCCTTCGGGGATTTCTCATAATAGACGCGTGACAGAATTGACACCTAAGGACCCTCGTCTTTCAACCATTTCAGGTGCTAAGCGTTACCCGAACAACTTCATTAACAACCTCCTGAATTCGCAAGTGCTTTGGGGGGTGAGAGGTGTGAGTTGAGAAAGTGCATATGTGCGCGTAGAACACGACGTGGGCAGACACGCATTACCTGTGCTATGCCCCTCCCAGCCTGGAGTACGTTTATGGTAATAATGTGAGGCCATTGTCAGAAGGTTTCTGGTCCCAGTGTGGTTTTTTATCTCACCGAACAACCTCGATTATTTTTCGGGTAATCGACCCTTCTCTGTCTGATAAAACAGAACAGAAACTTAATAACGCACTTCGACTAGGCTTCGCAAGGCAGTAGTTCACGATTGTCTTAACTACTTCTTAATTAGATATGTTTTGACTAAGTTTCTGATGTAGTACTGCCCCCCCCATGTTTTGTAACAATCATGTTGGGTACGTCAAAAGAAAGTAGAAATAAACTTTAAGAAGGATATTATGTTATTTATTATGTAATGATGTTCCGATAGAAAACGTTAGAAATTTATATTCAAGTAAATTGGGAATAATAAAACCCCCAATTAAGATTGACAATACTTAATTTGTCAAATTAAAGATTACGCTTGTTGATAAAAACAAATTTTACGACCACATTTTGAGGAGAGCTTGGTCGGTACAAACTCGAACTAGGATTAGGAAGTGATCAATCATTTTTTTAAAGATGGAAGCCTTTTTATAAAATGAAATGCAATTAGGTATATTACAACATTTATCAAATTGGAACACATCACATTTCATTCATAGGGACATTTAAAACGTGAATCCAGAAAGGGATAAACGAAGGCTTTAAAATTAACAGCGTGAAACGCAAATGGAAGACTCTAAAGTAATTCCAGTCTCGAGATGTTTCGTGGTTTTAATATAACGGCCAATTTGCATCGTGCTTGCAGTGTTGCTTACATTAGTTTAAAATTATACAATGCGACTAACAGTACCTCGATACTATCCAGGACCTTAATTGTAGCCAGATGTTATGACTTGAACTAGCACTGGGATGTCCTTCTTTTAAATGACCCGTGAATTTTATTTTACCTGCATTGAAAGGAGCTGGGAGGCGACCATTCAGTCCTGCACAATGGAAATCGCAGACCATGCTTAAATCGCATCTTCATTTGCATTACGGGTCCAAAAATTATGCAGGTCTTAATGAGACTGTCTCTCCTGTCGTTGTAATTGAAAAACGATTTTTGTGAATTACTATTAGCCTATTCAATAGCCTTGTCCGAAGTCACTGCATAAAAAAAAAAAAAAGTTATTGATATCACAAGCTGTTGGTTTTGAACAGGCATTTAACATGTTGATTTATCACTTTAGCTGATCTTTCTGGCTATTTTAAAAACTGTATAGAGGCATGTTTTCTATAATTACGAATGTGAGTATACTCCTGTAAATTCGTTGACCTAAGAAATTTTACATTTTTACTCTTCACAAAGAAATCGTTATAAAAAAAGACAATTTTAAACATTGCGTGCATACGTGTGTATACATATGTATATAATTTATTATATATAAAATTAGAGTATAATAAAAAATTTAATTCATTGTTTTAAAAACGTAGATTTAAGTTAAGAATACGCGCCAAAAGTCTAAATCTCTTAAATACGAACGTTATGAAATTATGTTTTACATTTTTGGACTGTTAATGGTAACTGCCAGTGTTCCAAAAATGTAAATAAGTAAAGAGTAGTGGTCCTTCCGAAGGAGTTCGGACAAATAATTTATCGTTTTATCCCCTATAATTATATGGCAAATATACACACAGAATCCCCCTCTAAAACTAACCTATCCGATTTCACAAATAATTAACTATCTATTGTGCCTCGACCGGGCCAATCAAACGGACACAGTCGCATTCGGATTATAGAACTGCAGTTCCTTTCGAAGTTGGTGGAAATAATAATATTAGCCCTTGTGGTGTATTTTTGAGCATTAATTAATTTGCCCAACGCCAGCGAATGATACATTACTTGTTGCAAAACCATTCTCTGTATAATTTGGCATTACTGAAATGTTTAAATGCTGCTCATTTACAAGTTAAATTACCCCTGCTAGAAAATGGCCAATGTAAAATAAATCTACGAAAAGCAGGACGACATGCTCGGTGTTTTTGTCATGAAAATGACTTTAATGGGTTGTTTTGTTCGCGAAATGACGCGAACGACGGGCTGTCATACTTGCTTTGGCCGGATTATTCTTCTCCAATATCAAGCCACTGTTTACAGCAGTTTATACGATCCAAGTTCACCGCGTTGACGACGAGTCCCAATGGAGACGGAGAGCGAGTGTGAGCACGTTGGTTGCTGGTTTTATGTTGAGATTTAATATAATCTTAAATATGCGAACTTCCACGTTCTTTGCAGTGGTTTTCTCAATCCTCATAACCAGAAAACAATGAATTACGGACAAATTATTTCAATAAAAAGTTGGGGAAAAAATCAATGCATCGTATATAAGTAAATTAAGGCTACTTTTAAAAAACAAAAACAAAAAGATTAAGTCACAATAGGATCGTTTTAAACGCAGAAACATGGTATACGTATACGACTATGCCTGCTCGATTTCGGGTACAGGGATTTAAATTTTACTTCAATTATATATTTTTCAGCCTAAACCTAATTTTGAATTCCAGATGCAAATAGGCAAGAAAATATTCAGTTGGTTAACGTGAAAAGATTTTATAAGTAGCAATGATTTATTGATTTAAAAATATGTTCACCTACGTGGGAATCCTAAAAAGCTGTAAAGTTTGGGAGAGTGGCAGTCCTGTTTATGCTCGGAGAGGGTCGGTTTGTGGGGAACATTTAAAATCGAACATATTTTCTTTTACGGTTTAGTTTATTTTAGCAATTAAAGGGTCCGCGAGGCAAGACGCTTGGGGAGCTCTTTCTCGCAGGCTTTGCAGGTGGTCTTCGACCTCCACTCTCGTTTCATTCAGAAACTCGTAGCCGAATTACCGAAAGCATCTAGATATCCTTAGCCACCTTCGGATAGTCGATTTTCATAAGGCAATGACAAGATGATCGTTTCTTCTTATCAGCCCTGATAAACAATTCACGGACCTCCCCCGAATTGGTGCCCAAGTGTGTAAGACTGTAATAACGACGGGACCCAAGGGGGCCAGCGTTTCTTTGACATTTTGTTTTTGTATAGCTCAGTCAACTATGTTGACATTTTACAGAAGCAGTTCATTCAGCATTACACACACACACAGTCTCAGTCTGCATTGAAGACATTTAGAGTAAACGTATATGCGATCTGGTGAAAGAACACCTCTGGGAAACAAATTAAAAATTTTAATAAAATTTGGTCAACGGGAGGGAAGAAATTCGCAGATACTCCGTTGACATGAATATTCAGGACCATTAAATCGTTTAACGCTACCTTAGACGAGCGTGTTAATGGACAACGATATATTTGACGACGACAGTGGTGCTACATTCATTAGCAGGTGGAAAGTTTGCCAGAGACTGTGTCGAAAATCTCACTCGAGACATAAGATTAACTCCTGAACAGGAGCCATCACTTTCGGCATGTTTGTGATAGAAGTGAGCCGATCTGGGTTTCCCGATACGTACGATTTTAATAATCATTAGCACCAACGTGAGAGCTTATTTGACATTGACGAGCAATCAAGGGGCATGACCTAATCCGAATTATACAATTATACTTAAAGGTTTTCCACTACAAAATCTGTATTATGTCACGGAACTGCAATTTTAATCATACTTTATACACGCATAAAACCAATAATACCATAAATTATTGATAATAATATACTTAACCAATCCTACCCAATATAGCAAATTATATTATTTAAGCGTCACGATGCTTCCTTGACTATTGCTGACGAATTTGTTTGCGTGTAGGAGACGTTATTACGCTATACGTTTTCCTCATACCAAAGCAGCAACAATCACATGTCGTTTAGATTGAATTTTATCTTATTGTGAACAGTGGATTTTTGCTAAAATTGTAAGGACACTTATTCGCCGGAAGGGGGAGGCAAGGTATCAGTTATATTCTCCTTAGCTCTCAGTCGCTATCCGAAACCATCTACTATTATCTAGATTCCCATAGCCAGTTTATATATGCGGGTTTTAAGATGCACACAGTACTTGCAAAAGTTTCCCAGTATCAATCGACTTGATGAGACGGATACTTCAATTTTGTGAGGTTATGGCAATTGTTTCCTATGTGTTACCCCTGCTATATAGATCGAAGTTAGAGTGGTTGTGTCTAGCGGTAAATTTTAATTACAGCGTGCTAATAAATTGCCCTTAATCAGATTGCTTGAAAACGCGATTGAAGGGTAGTCCTCATCGGATAGCAAGTCTTGTTCTAACGATTAATTACTACATCTAAACCAAAACGTTTGTCATTTAAACAGTTTATTCAAAGTAAAAATGATATAATTATGCTTTTGTCGTCGTTGTTATTGTTGCTGCTGCTGCTGCTGTTAGTGAAGGAAAGGTGTAGACATTTTAGTACTTCTGCAGAACATGTTTTGTTTTTTTTTTAATAACGAAGTCCAGACAGCTGTGATCTAATCAAGGTGAACAGGCCTATCTTCGGTCCGTGATTAAATAGTAAATTTTGCACAAATTTGGCTGCAAATAGACACAGATTTGCGCCGTTCTTTTAAAAACGGATTTCGGAAAAATTGAGAACTGTAGGTAGGCTATATTTGAGATTTCAGAGGATTACTGTTTGAATTACACCGCATCCGGCTCATTATTTAGGATACAAAAGTTTTTTTTAAAGGTAATTTTATTGCAGAGACTGATTGGAAATGTTGGTAGTAGATTATATTAAACTGAATTCAATTAAACAAAACTGTCACATTGCTATTTATTACAGTTTTTTTTAAGTTATAGTTGCAGTGTTTTCTACTTAAGGAACTATTTGTATTTGTTTCAAAGTATTGCGAGTTTAGTTTCCCAAACACCACTGAAGAACAAAGGCGTACAAGTCTGTTCCGTACAACTTTTTAAATAAATACAATTGTTTAAGAGTTTTAGAGATCCTATATTAAAACATTCTTAGAACTTTCGGTACTCCTGTTCATGCACTTCATATTGGGGCTACTTTGGTTATCGCCAGAGCGCTTGCCAACTAATTCGCGTTGGGCAGCTTGGGGGGTATGCTGTGATTGGTTGGAGTGGCGCTCATTGTTATGCTGTCAATCCAAATCACATGGCGAGGCCACTTTTAACAGCTGAGGTTGTCGGACAAGTTCGTCGAGTTCTGTTCCGGAGTCTTGAGAGAGAGGACGAGCAGGCGAATAGAGAAACGCGAGAGCTAAGAGATACGACCAAAAGTAAGGAACATTTGGCAGAAATATCAATTTCTCACGTGTTTAAACTACCTCAGTCGTCAGTATTTAGTTTGATTTCCAAAGTGGTAACGGAACACTTAAAAGGCAGTTAAATGTATAGCATGATGGAAACCGAAATAAAAAGCCCGCTACCTCCGTCCAATACGGGCTCGGCGGTGGGCGGTAAAAACAACAGTGCCAACGACCAGGACCGCGTGAAACGGCCCATGAATGCTTTCATGGTGTGGTCCCGGGGACAGAGGAGAAAAATGGCACAAGAAAATCCTAAAATGCACAACTCTGAGATCAGCAAGCGCCTAGGTGCTGACTGGAAACTTCTGACCGATGCCGAGAAGCGACCCTTCATTGACGAGGCCAAGCGTTTGAGAGCTATGCACATGAAGGAACATCCGGATTATAAATACCGACCCCGCCGGAAGACCAAGACCTTGCTCAAAAAAGACAAATATTCATTGTCTGGGGGACTGTTGGCTCCAGGTGCCAACGCCGTAAACAACTCCGTGTCAGTCGGACAACGGATAGATAGTTACCCTCACATGAATGGCTGGACCAATAGTGCTTATTCGCTGATGCAGGACCAGCTAGGCTATCCACAGCATCCCAGCATGAACAGCCAGCAGATTCAGCAGATGCACCGGTACGAGATGGCGGGACTCCAGTATCCCATGATGTCCTCTGCGCAGACATACATGAATGCGGCGTCTACCTACAGCATGTCTCCGGCGTACACACAGCAGACCACCAACGCAATGGGTTTGAGCTCCATGGGTTCCGTGTGCAAGACGGAGCCAAGTTCGCCGCCACCGGCGATAACGTCCCACTCCCAAAGGGCGTGTTTGGGGGACCTGAGGGATATGATCAGCATGTATCTCCCTCCGGGGGGAGACGGCGCCGACCACACTGGTCTGCAGTCCAGTCGGTTACACAGTGTACACCCACACTACCAGAGTGCCGGGACTGGCGTGAACGGAACGCTACCCCTTACCCACATTTGAAAAAACTGAAACTTTTAAGTAACCCGGATACTTGAACATTTTAATCTCTTAAAACAATTGAGATTTTGTTAATTTTGTTTAAGAGATGTAATTATTTTTAATCTCGACGAGCTGTCGATTTTAAAGCGTCTTATGAGGATCTATACAGGACAGGTGTAAATCCAGAAAATATACGTCGCGATGAGGCTGATATGAGCGCTAACTCAATCGATTTCTGTAGAGGAATGGGACTTATTCCTTGGGGGGGGGGGTCGTTTTATTTTATAGCTGTGAAAAAGGCATGTTGCTTCGTTTCAGAAACGGTTTGTTCTGTAATCTGGGGGGTACTCAAATGTTTACACTTAAATTTGTAGAATGTCATTTTGTGCCGGCTATGTCCAAATTGTGTACTTTTTTCTTTTTTTATCAATGGATTAGGTTATATTGGAACGAGACTGTGCAGGTCGCAAGCGCCAAGTTTATTTATAGTTTTTTTTTTTTCCTTTAACTTTGTAAATTTGTCATGTTGAAATGTTACTGTTTGTTTTGAGTTTCTTTGTGATCGGTTGACGCGCCAGGTTAACCTATATCACAGACTAAGAGATTTATTTAAAATCGTAAACGTTTCTACTCATTTTAAGGCCATTCTCTATTATAAGATGATGAATAAATTTGTACAAAACAGCCACCTTGTTTTGATTTTTTTTTTTTAAATGGGTATATATGATTACTTTAAGGCTACTGATTGTGTTTTAATATTTGTTGACGTCGGAAAGTCTATCAGACGCTTACTTAAAATATTTGCGTTGAATCGGGACAGAAAGGATTGTTTTATCCTAATAGGTCAAGATTTGCATTTACAACAAACCGTGTGAACGGTCAAAACGGATATGCTTAAAAGTTTTTTTTTTTTTTAACAATTTGATTCGAGTACTTGACAATACGTTCGGCGCTTGTACATCAAATAATGAATGGATACATCCACCTATTAGAACGGGCTATATACATATATATTTTAAGAAGCTTTGTTTATCTGATTTGGCGCTCAGGGCAATATATTGCATCCCAATGTCAAATAGCGTTCTTTTGGAAAAGACGCAGCCGTCAGCGAAACGCGTGGAAAATCTGGCTAGACTCCAGAAACGTGGGGTTATGAGCAATGACGTAAATGTTCGGTCGATATGACATGTTTAGGGTGCAGCGCATTACGTTAAAGTGTCAAGTAACTGAGACCATGCGACGTAAGTAGTTAACAGAATATTTGCTCTGCCTAATATTGAGCACTAAAATTAAATCTCTTAATTTATTTGGTGGTTTTACACTATCCATTATCCCAAATAGGCTACGAAGACGTACCATGCTTTTTTAGTAGTTAACCAACGCAAGACATGACGAATTAGGCCTACCTTATACTTGTTTCTTCTTCGAAGTTGACATTTCACACGAATTAACTTTTCTCACCAATTACTCACAAAACGATTTAAAATAAAGTCAGGAATAATTAATCCACATACTTAAAAAAAGTATTTTAAATTAATAATGGACCATGGGTGGTAGCAACCTGATCAGCAGGTCTTCATTTAAAATGACAAAAACAGTCCAGTATTAAAAACTAGAATACTTTTAAGACATATTTAGACTGACCTCAATGTGCTCTATCTGTCCCCTGAATTTAGAAGTTACAGTAAAAAGATCAACAAGCTGTGTGTGTTCATTTTTTCTAATTTGCTACAAACTCTGTGTGGGATGTTACCATTCACCCAATCTACTATAATATGTTTTTTGTATATACTATAAATATAGGATAAAATTCACTTATAGAACACTGCTGAATGGCACACTCCTAGGACGAAATATACAGCATAGGGGTCTTCTCCTGTGGGGTCAGGTTCATAGCATCTGCACAGCAGGAGTAGGCCTATACATTATGCTGTTGATGTGCCTCCGATTTTTCCAACTGTGCGTTAATACTAGATCATCAGGCAAACCATATGCTGGACCAGGAGCCAATAGTGCACTTAGCCTTGAGGGTGTGGCCAGCAGCCAGCGTTCACATCTGGGGCTGTGGCACAGGTGGGCAGTTCGCTGCAGGGCATCCGCCAAAGGAGAGCTCAGCTGTAGTGCTATTTATGCCTGCACTGGCTTCCATAAGTGACACTGTTATTCCCACCCAGTCACAGGGAAACTGATTAAAAGCTGTTTAAAGGCATTTTGAATCTGTCAAAGGAGAAGCTCACCTATTTCCTGGTGAGCAGCTTCTGAATAACTTCATGATTATGGCCCATGACTGTTAGTTCAATTTGAATACTCATTTACACCTCAGTAGCCTGGTAGTGCACCCCACCCCCCAAACTTCCGCTAGCTCAACTCTCCCATCTTTCCCTTCCCTAGTAATGTGCTCCAAACGGCCAACTTAGCAAGTGCAGGCCTGTCCCTGCTTGCATCCCCATAAAAAATGAGAATAATAAAAGATAATCATTGAAGCCTATGTCAAG
>JAOVYW010021410.1:15423-30457 GCA_025775045.1 Hiodon tergisus | reverse complement strand
GAGGAGCGAGTCTGCTAGGAGAGAAGATTGGCTCGTTAACGAATGAGGAGCGAGTCTGCTAGGAGAGAAGATTGGCTCGTTAACGAATGAGGAGCGAGTCTGCTAGGAGAGAAGATTGGCTTTCTGAAAGGCTTTTGTGTTTTAACGTTTACATTATGTGCTTCTGTATTCTGCGTTTGTGTTTGCGTTAAACCCATATGTTATTAGTGAAACATAAAAGCACACCAGATATCAGATGTCAGGCGATCTGCGTAAAATGCCAAAACAGGTTGAGCAGTTTACCCGCAGGAAACCCACATTTTAAAAGAGAATCATTTTTGCAGTGTTGACAATAATCACCCAGCATTAACACATTGCTTATAGTTTTTATTTTTTATTTCTATATGACAGGTTTGTTATCTGTAAGTATTAAAATTTACTATTATTATTTGGCTTATGCCCTTACAGTGCAGACATAAAACAGATTAAAACTGTTTCATCAAAAACACCAATTACAACAGATACCTTAGTCAGATGAGTTCAGTAAAAATAGTCGCATCTAAACATTAGAGCAAGACCTGCATATACTTTGAAATGACTGCCCGACTGCGTTTAGAACATACAATAGCTAGTTAACACTGTAAACTTGTAAACTAAGAAGTGCAGCAGTCAGCTTGTACAAAAATCAAGTCGCTAGAGGACATCGAGACTGCCAAAAAACCCCCGCTTTAAAACAGCTTTAGGGCTGATTAATGCCCGAGAAGCGTTGGTGAAAAGGTAGTGAGCAAATTGGCAGTAAATACAGAAGTGTGCAGCTGTACTGGCTGAAATGATCATTGCCCTCCTTACTAATCCTCCACAGGGAGAAGCACTCCCCCCCAGCCCAGACCAGTGCCCAAGGATGAAGAGCTTGATATGCCAGCATGGCTCTCAGGACACCATTAATCTGTGGTTTCTGGATGACCCTATAGTGGTTTATGCATATGCACATCGAAATTCATCTTGAAACTGTGATAAGCTGGCAGAAAGTTTTCCTACATAATTTCTTTATTTGAAACTACAACAATATCATAAAATGTAATAAGCCGTATTGGTATCCACCAAGTCCCGTACCTCGGATTTTTGTAAACGTGTTGTATTTTAAATTTTTTTCCAACCTCGCTAGATTACCCAGACTTGTAAGTCGATTTAATGACTTGAAGAATTGAAGGTCTGGCAGCGCAGTAGCAGTCTATCCCACACCCGACAAGCCTGCTACCCTTTCCCCTCTCTGTGCCCCAGAGACGCACGACCCCAGCCTCACTGTTAGTGTTGAAAGGATGGCCAGAGTGTGTTTGAATAGCGCAGACCCATGGAGCTCTTGTGTACGGAGACCAGCAGCGTTGAGCCAAGCGGGAGGAAAGCATATTTAGCCATGTCTTTGAGAAATTCCCCGGACGCCTGGAGGAGCCTGTGAAAGACGTATAGAATAAATTCTGGGTCTGGTTCTTTCTGTCTCCCTTTCTTTTCAAACGTGCATTTTGATCTTACTTCCCTGCCCTTGGACCCTGGAGGTGGTCAATGCTAGTAAATGTCTGCACAGTGGAATGTGGAATGCCAGACTAAAACCGCATGCCACGTAGAAACATGCATAACTTTGCACAGATTGACCCTCTATTTTCGGATTCTCTTAGGAAGTGGCACATTTATTTATTTTTTTGCAACACAAATAGTTTTGGGGGGAAATGCTTAGACAAAAATGTGTATAAATGTCATCATGAGTGAGTTAATGGATTCCAGCCATCTGTGATTGAAATTAGAATGAGCTAGGGGGGTGATTTCCATATTCCACTTCTTCTAAGTGCTCAATTTTTTTTCCGTCGCCCACGGATAAAGTGTCTGATTATGTATTCAGGACTAATAACACCCCCCAACCCCACCCACGGTCCTACAGCAATAACCCATGCTGAGCTGAGCTGAGGTGAGCTGACAATGGCTATGGGGTTAGAGACTATTTAGACTATTAATACAATAATATCGGAGAGATCACTTACATCGTCTTTATTTTATGTCGTAATTTGGTGTTCTTTAAATGGTGCAATTCTGTTTGTTTTATTTGTTTTATTTTTTATTTCGCTCTTGTCACTCAGAGATTATCATTGCTTTGATATTACGTTCCCGATGAAAATAAATGTGAACCCCCTCACCCTTCGGTATGTCGATTTATGCTTGTACCGTATGCATGCGGTTTTAGTAATACCCTTGGAACCATGGACAGATTACGGAGGCCTTTATAAAATATACCTGCGCCAACATTTCCCTCCATCACGGGAATATCGACCGTTTGACCTATGTATTGTTAATTTCATTTTAAAATTGTACTTGAACCGGGCGGTGACAGGGTGATGGTTCTTCCGTTGAACGATCCGTTTTCATCCGTTTTTCCAGGTGATCGCTGCGGAGAATACTCTTTTAACAGCTGAAGCTTAAATATTTCCAACATATACAACCATTGGTCAAATACTTTTTAACAAAGTACAGGAAATTGGGTATTAGCATTGGACATTTCATTAAGACACATGGAAAAGCCAGACGGAACAATAACAATAACTGGAACAATAAAGGTTTTTAAGAGCTGAACTTCATCTAAGTTGAAGCTAAATTGAAGGTCACTGTATCACTACATCAACGTTTTCTGAACACAACAAAAGATTCCCCCCTTTTCTTTTTCCTGCGCGAATGCTGTCACGGCAGGTGATATTGCCGTTGCTTTTAGAAACGGGAGCGCTCGTGTGACAGTTAGATAAATAGACTGGATGTGTTGGATGTTAAAGTTTTGTACATTTTAAAACGTTCAATAGTCCTCGCCTCAGGTATTTGATTAACCTTAACGCGACCTCCGAAGAGTCATTGCCTGATCTTTTTGTTCCTATCCTGATAGAGGGGATTTGAAAACGACATCGATTAACCCACTGAAACCGCGCGCGTTCTGATTATTACACACTTTGGAGTCACACTACTTCAAAATTACGCTATTACCCCCCAAAAGTCCCCGTCAATCAAAAATTGCTGTCTGCCTCTCCTCACCGTTCTCTCTCACCTCTCCTGTTCCATTCTCAGCACCCTCACTATATATGGCATCAGCCAAGAGGACGAGGCCATCTATCAGTGTATTGCTGAGAACAACGCGGGCTCCACCCAAGCCAGCGCGCGCCTGACGGTGCTGTGGGTGGATGGTCTTCCGGGGGTGCCAAGCTCAGTCCGTGCCGACTCCCTCTCCTCCACCGCCATCCAGGTGTCGTGGCTGAAGCCTGCCCAGAACACCCAGGACATCATCGGATACGTGCTTCACATTCGCAAGACTGCAGGTCGGAAATGCCCTTCTCGTTCAAAGGACCACTGGGGTGGGGGGCGGGGAGACTAAATAATCCTGTCCGCTTGTCGGGATTGATATGCAGTCAGAGTGAAGATAGTAAGGTAGGCTCCCTCATGGGTATAAATACAATCCGGATTGTAAGATTTGCATGCTGGCAGCTTTAAAATTTCTGTTACTGGTGATACCATCTTCTTCATGGTACAAGAGGGCTGAGACAAACACATGTTTTTGCTGCTGCAGGCAGAATCTTAAAATCTGCCCCAAACAGAGCATTGCAACGGCGGCGTGCATCTGTTACCTGCTTAGTGCCGGCTTACATGCAAAACACCTGTTTTAAATTTAATTTTAAGCCACCATAAAACCGACGGATGCTGTAACGTTTCCGTCTCCCCTACCTGAGAGATGTATAAAGTGGCTTTTAATTGATAACGTCTCTTAACATTTATTTCCTGTTTTTGTGGACAGCAGCAGCATTTGTAACCACACTCGTTGCCCGCCCAGCTGCTTCCTCGTGCACTGTGGCTGTGTCGGGTGGGTAATTAACCACCCTGAAGGCCATGCAGTAGGAAACACTTTCATTACCAAGCGGGCCGGGGTTGGGAAACCCAGACAGGCAGAAGGTAGAAAGTTAGATGACAATAACGGGCGACCGGGCCTGAATTAAGTCTTCCCTCATCTGGTTCCGTGGAAGCTCTATTTTTAGCAGGCCAGTTTTAGCAGTTCAATCCGATGCGTTTCCTTGTTATTGCCACGGAAACTTTGTGACCGCAAGAGCAGCCCTGACGTCTCCACGGCCTGTCTTGCGCAGACCCCATGGAGATGGAGTACCAGGAGGCCGTCAGTATGGACACACTGCAGCAGGTCGTGAATGACCTGGAGCCTTCCACCAGCTACTCCTTCTACGTGAAGGCTTACACCTCACGCGGCGCCAGCAAGCCTTCAGAGATCGCCATGGAGAGCACACTGGGGGAAGGTGAGTCTGTGCGTGCTATCGCCGGCCTTTAAGGTCTTGAGTAAATATTTCGATCAAAAATGCATCTAAAAATGCCTGCAGGTACGGCCAGCACCCATTAGGTTAAAAAAAAGTAGAGATTTCTGAATTAGCTCAGCGTGGGCCATTTTTATATGGGACTTGTGCTTCTGTTTCAGTGCCGGCGGCCCCGTCTCTCTTTACGAAGGTCGTGAACTCCACCGCTCTGCAGGCCGTGTGGGAGCCCTCCATGAAGATGGGTCAGCATGAGGGCTTCAAGCTCTTCTACCGCAAGGTTTACTCCCCCCTGTTCTCCGGACCAGTCATCTTCTCCCGCAACATCACTCAGTACATCATCACTCACCTGGGTGAGCTGTGGGGCAGCGTTGGACTTGTGTAGAGGGTGGAGGGGCCGTGGACTTTTCTCAGGTGCTATAGTTTTTTCCTGAGCTGGCGTTTAGCCTGTTTCGGTGCGTCAGATGTCTGCGTTGTTGTTGAATGTGCTGTGTAGTGTGGACGTGATGCTGCGCGGCGGGAGCACTGTTTGACGATGTAGTATTTCTGTTCCGCTCCTAGACCCAGCATTGGTGTACGAGGTGAAGGTTCTGGCATTCAACCAGAATGGTGATGGCAATGCCACTATGCGATTTGTCTCGCTGAAGGAAGCCATTGAGAAATCAGGTGACCACCCACCCACCGCAAGGGCAAGCCACGGGGACAAACAAGAGTTTGCGGAACGCGTTAGACCTATACAAAGGCTGTTGGGAATTTCTCCGCTTCATGGCGCCTTTTAGCAATGCTCTGTGAGTAGTGAACGTCCTTTCACCGTGGGTTTGTCTCCTCAGTGTTGGACACCCCCTGCGACTGCGTGAAGGACGATCAGCAGGGCAAAACCTCCACCACCGCCATAATCATTGGGACCCACATCGGGGTCACCTGCATCATCTTCTGCGTGCTGTTCCTCATGTTCGGTTACAGGGGGAGGTACGGCCTCCGTCTGCTCGTGCAGCCGATAGCCAGGCTGTTGTTAGGGAATGTCAGTGCCGCCATAAATGTGGAGCGCGTGGCTCAGCTTTCCTTCCCTGTGTCCCCGTAGGCTGATGACGTGCAAGACGGCGCAGGATCACCTGGCCACCCCGCAGGCAGGCCGCAGTGTGGACTCGGCAACCTCCGGTTCCATGTACCAGGGTGCGCTGGTTGGAAATGGGGCGACCCGGGCCAGCGGAGAAGGCAACGGGAACGTCCCGGGGAAGACCAAGGGGGATACGGAGGAGTTGGAGAGTCTCTTTCGCCGGTCATCCCATGCAGACGCACGACACCAAACACATGTGGTGAGCCCTGGGGAACCGTTCGATTGGTCAAGCGGCACTTGGCTCCTGGGCCAATCACTATTCTGCTTCAGAATGATCTCAAGATCAGACTTGGGAGATCATTTTTTAATGCATTTTATTCTATCCTCAAAAGAATTAGATGTCATTCCATATCAGGGAATTAGAAATGAAACGTATCAATATGGACACTAAATCTCTGTTATGTGAGGTTGTTTCTGAAGGTTCAGGCCTGGGTTTGGCCATGCGCGCTGTGCTAACATCGGTGTGTGCTCGTGTTTTCAGGCAGAGAGTACACTGGATGAGACGCAGATGTCCACGCTGCCCTTGGATGACTTCAGCCTGGTAGAGGAGGGGGAGACGCAGTTTCAGGACCATCCGTCGGATGGCGGAGGTCGCCCGGGGCGACAAGACCCAGGGTTTTTGTCAAGTCTTTGACGCTCTTGTACTCAGAGTGAACGCAGGGTCTCTGCTCTGGCACTTCTCATTCTCAGGTCCACCCAAGTATTTCCTTTAGTTCTCCTCGTTTTCTTATGTGCAAAGAGCTTAATCACGAGTAGATTAAATTCCCTTTTGGAGATGTCAAGCCCGGAAGCATCCGTGGCCTGGGTTTTGGTACGATTTTTGTGACAGACGGTAATGTTTCTGTTTCGGCTGGTGGGAGAAGCATTACTGGTTTTTTTTATCGGTATAACTGCTGCCGGCAGCAGACAGAATAGGCGCCCAGAGTCTATGTGAGTTTTTAACCGTATTTTTTATATCACAGACTTCTTTTTTCATCTTATAATCTCACAAAGTGAAATATTGGCGTTGGCTCCTATAGTATGCTTTTATTTTCCCCCCATTCAAATCAACTTCTGCTTACCCCCCAGCCTGCTAATGAATCTGCAAACCCAGTCTTGAGAGACACAATAGGCCTTCTTCCAGGGATGCGTTACGTTCTCTGTCTCAGGATTTTTTTTTTTTCCAGTCATATCAAAGGTTTTCTTTAGTTGTTGGCCTAAATGCAGGCTACTGAGAGACTTGGCTATATGGAACCCTAGGGTGCGCAACTTAAACCTACCTCAGCCGGAATGAATGTTGGGTGGGAAGCATTGTGAATTTGTGTCTTCCCCTGTGTTCAGTTACTTCACACGTAGAGCGATCAGTCGAAGAATGAAAGACGAGATGAAGAAAGAACCCGTAAGGCTCCGCACTACCTCAGACGTCGCGAACCTTTCACTCTCCTGCAGGTTGAACTGAAACGGAACGAAGAATCCAACACGAGCACTTCCAAACACTGAAGTCAATGTTCTACCTCAAGATAAATGATGTTGTTTTTTGTCATTGTTATTTTCATAGTGAAACCTTCCTTTCTGTCGAAAGATCACGGGATTCCCTCCATCGATGAGTCATTTGTCAAGGACTTGTTAGTAATTCACGCGAGTGTAACCGGTGGCAGTGAATATGGATTTAGTTTGTTAAGCCTTTTTTTATAGTGTGACATAGTTTTAAAATGTTCTTATATTTCTGTAGTCGTTCTGCATCAACCGAATATTATTGTTTTATATTTTAGTTGATCCAGTTGAGTATAAAATATGTTAGAAATGCACTGCCCTGCAACTAATAACTTCAGTATGCTTTTACAGCAATTGAGTTATGCTGGACTCCCAGGGGGAAGAGTAGAAACAAATAATCAACTTTAAACTGATTTACATACATCATAAATATATATATATGTGTGTTTGTGTGTGTGTGTGTTTGTGTGCGCGTGTGTGTGTGTGCGCGTGTAAGTAAGTGTGCATGGGTTATGTCTGTGTGTGTGTGATTGAGTGAGTGAGGGGTTATATTTATGGATATATATGATGTATTTAGTAATGTAAGCACATTTGTCTAATCGAAAGCATGGGGCATTGACATGGATGAATGTTGTCACGGATGTAACTGGGTCCTAATTGGCAAGTAAAAATAAAAAAGTAAGATTTTGTTATTTGGAGAAATCCCTTCAAGCACTGGAGAGAAAATTTTGACATTTCTTTGGAGAGAAAAAAACAAAAATGTGAAGGACCCAGGGCCCGTCGAGCATCGAACAGCTGTCTTCACACTCCCTCTCACCCTCTTCACAGACATTTAAAGTGAAGCACTTCAGGAACCAGATCACAGTGGTACAACAGAAATCCGCCAGGTGCACGACTAACACTTAGAGATGGAAAAAGCAGTCTGCTGGTTCCGTTAACGAAGCTGACCCGATTTCAGAGCAGTGGGTGTGCAGACCAGACTGATAAACCGGATGGGGGCTATGTGATCCGACCAGGCGGAGGAAACCTTTTCCGGTCCATGCCTCAGCTGAAGATGTAAAGAATTCCGTCAGATTGAAACTCTGGAAACCCTGGGTGGAGGAACAGAGTACAGTCCCGCATAATGCCTGCAGAGCACGCGACCCAGCTCCCTTTTGGCGTCATTGAAGGAACTGTTTGTTTTTTTTTGCCTGGCCGGGACTTGCACCGACGCTCAGGCAATGTGTCTGTCTTGCCTGGGGTTTCCGGTGCTGTGCCGCCCTTCAGCCTGCATGCCAGGCACAGCCTCAGTCTGTGGCATCCCTCTCAGCGATGCAGCTGGCATGCCCTCGCTCGTGCTAGCGCCCTGGGTACCTACCTCAACACAACCACCCCCCCTTTGTGCTCTCAGGTGACTCTTCCTCCGCTGCCGAGGAAGGGCTGGAATAACGCGTGTTGGGGAGAGCGTCTCTTCAGACCCAATCAATCCATGAAAGTGCAGTAATGTCACAACACTTTGTGTGGATGTGAGGCATAACAGTTGTTGCATTGTAACATCTTTTTTATTTTTTTATTTTAGTTAGTGGTAGTATTTTTTTTTGTTTTTGTTCGTTTGTTTGCTTTACCTTGTAATGTCTCAGAACTGTAGTCTATTCTTGTCAAGATTACGAGATTTCTGTAGATTTAAGTAAAATTCAGTTTTGAGAGGTGTGGGGGGGGGGGGGGTGTTATGGTCCCCTCTTGCTCAATCACATCAATGGATGTTTGAAAGTAGAGATAAAACAGAGCTTCTCTTTCTTTATTACTGTTAGTATTGTGTTAAGAGGGATCTTTCAAGTAAATGTAGAAAACAAAAAATTAATTAAGTTGAGTTTTTATGGAGAGAAAAAAACGACTTATATAATGTAAACACATTTTTTCAGTTTATTTATTGTTCCAGTTTGTTGAATATTTGTATTTTACATAAGCTAACCCCAATGAATGCTTTCAAACGGATCAGGATAAACTCGGGTGCTTTTTGCAACTTAGAGGAGTACAGTGTGTCCAGTGGTCAGTTCTTTCTAGAAATGTTGTAGGCGTTTTTAAAGTGACTTTGATCAAAGGGGAAATATGTTGAGCTGTTTGTAAAACTGTCTTGCTATTAATGAGAATCTTTATGTGATGAAACATTGTAATACACATTCCAGAGAGATTTTAGTGTTCCGCAACCTGCAATCTGAGAATCCCTTTTTAGGTTCCTGGTGTATTTATTTCTGTCACCATTAGTGTACACTTTGCTATATGACATAGTTAGAAAAACAGTTCTCCAGAATCAGTTATGGCAATCATGAACCTAGCAGACTTAATAATGTAATGTACTGTTACTTACATATGTGTTTATAAACACCTACTAGTGTGATATTCTATCGATAGTGTTTTTTTCTTGTTTGTTTGCCCTTGTGAGTGTTGAGGTCTTTCCAGAGAAGCTGGGAGTTTATGGTAGCCCCATCTGATACAGTTGTAGGGGAACCTTTTACTTGCTGACAGAATTATTTTATCAATGTAGCTTCACAACACCAGTTGTTTACCTATGATGTCACTACAGAACAACAGGGAATTTATTTCAGTGTTATTTATTAACATTGCTCTCTCTTCGCGCTCCTGTTTGTGGGCTTAAAGAGCCGTGGGAATCTGTCTTTACGATCAGCACATAATGAACATACCCCGATCTCGTTTTAGGGTCTGTTTTGGGGATTAAACGTTGACATATCGAGCACACACCCATTTACATGGCCTTTGCGAGGGTGACTAATAAATACTCTGTAGAACCATGAATTTATGTTTTTTTTACCAGGTTTTTTCCAGGGAAAACAAAATTTTTAGTTTTTTAAATATTGCAAATCTCCTTCTCAATTTAAGCCCCTTCTCTTGGCTTGTGGCTTTGCTGGAGAATTTTCCCAGAACTCCCTCTTCTTCTGGTGAGATTCCCATCCATTGGGGGTACTTTGGGGTATGGACTGACCACCTGCTCAGGGAACATCTGGCCCTCACACTGTGTATGGTCATGGCTGGGAGTGGGGCACGTCTCTGTTTCTGTCCACATATTCATTAGCTTTAGTTGTTCAGCAGTCTCTACCCGTATGCCCTACTGGGTCAAGTTGGTGGTGTGGAGTTTGGAAAACGTTTAGCAGCTAAACAGACAATATGATAATGGTCATAATCCGCAAAAAAAGAATGTTGCCTGGACAAACCAAACAGAGGGATCACATTTGCATTTGTAAATGAATTTCGGAGCTGTTTCATCACTGGGCTTCAGTGTCTCTCCTCTGCCCTGCTGACTATATCCGTCCTCAACACCAACCCCCCCAGTCTCTCTGTAGAAAGGGCCGTCTGTCAGATTTACCACCCCTCCTGTCCAGATTCCCCCGGGGGGAACCAAAGACGAAACATTAACATGTTGCTAACTAAGCTACGCCCAGCGCCATGGCAACGGTGGGGTATTTGAGATCGTAGAAAAGATCAAACTATAGATCTGTAAAACAAACAGTTTTTTTCCTGTGGCGACGGTATTACTGTTTCTTCTTACTAAACCCCTTAACAAAAAGGATTAAAAGGCTGCCATTCCCCTGCCTGCAAATAAGATAAAAGCTCTTATGAATATGTGGTGTTAAACATTTTCATTGTGGCACTATTTAGCTGCTTTGGTAACAAGAGACTCCTACTGTTGGATTTAGGCTGCACCCCAAAACTGCCCAGCAGCTCGCTCCCACACTCATTCCTCTCGCATGGCGAATCAGTCAGCGGCAATGCCAGACTTCAGCATCTCTTCTTCGGCCCGCTCGCTGTAAGCAACAGACCGCTCCTCGGAGATTCTGTGGAGGGGGGCGGTTTATGGCCTCTGTGTGTGCTGCAGTTCGAACGCAGTCTTCCAGGCCCTGGGTCTTCCTGTGCCACCCAATCGAGATCCGATTAATACAGATTATTTTACTCTAGCTCCAGATCCAGATTTTTAATTGGTTCTTTTGACCGGAGGGTGTCAGGGAAATTAAAATCTTTTTTTTTCCTTGCGGGTGTGTTCCACATTTGAATACTGAACTATTCCCGTACTGTTCAGAGTTTAAAGGAAACCGGTGAGACCCTACAACTGGCTCTGCCCACACTTGTCGTCACTTTTCATTGCAGACCGTACTTTTTTTTAAATTTATTGCGCAAACCTCTATTTTTACTATTTTCCATGTAGCCGTTTCCTGAAGCAGTACCATTCATTCCCTTTGTTTAGTTTTCTGTCTTTCTCATGCCCCTACTGTACTGAAGAGAGGATAAACTATCCATGTGGGGAAAAGGGCATTCAAAAGAACCGATTAGAGATGAATGCAACCTCGACACACCAGTAGAAATGGCCGGACAATCAAGTACTTACCAAGACAGAATAAAACTAAAATAAACAAAGCAAACTGAGAAACACCGCGACAGAAACGTGTTTTCCTCGCTGTTAAAAACACACTACATGCATTTTAGTTTTGCGATGTTATTTCCTTGTGCTGGATAATCAGGCCAGCCCTAGTTCCTCCGTCTAGGACCAGGGCTCTTGACTTAGAAAGGAAGTTGCCCAATGCATCATGCATGTAACATGCTGTTCTTCAACCAAATTAATAAAGGTAGATATTTAAATTTCCAGAGGTCTGAATTTATATTTGAATGGTAATGGCCAATGTAGATTTAGTCCCATACAACCAAAGAGATTTCCATATTGAATAATAGCTCCTGTCTTTCAGGAATGCATCCTTCATGCAGAACAGATACCGTATTTTCTCCTTTTGGGGACGACCGTCCCCATTTATCACACCTAAGCTAGGCTTACCCCACTGTGGTCACGTAGAACGCGCATTGACTGACGCGACCGACAACATGGTTTAACGTGGCCACGTTTTTGTAGTTCACGGTATTAGCAGTCTTCTAAACCGCTTATGACCCCCGTGTAGTGCTGGTTAATATTTGATTTACGCCTGAGACTATGTCCATTTGGAAATGTAATCGATTCGCAGTTAAGGTTAATAGATTTTTAATTATTCTTTAGAAGAATATTCCGTTGTGTTCCGTAACCTAACCTCGAGTGAAATGCAAGGGGCTAAGTGGCACAATTACTGAGCTGACTGGTGAAGTGCTGTAACTGACAATTCAAGCCTTTGATCTCCAAGTGCTGTACCTGAGGGAGGCCCAAGGCACATTTTGAACGATGGTGCAAATTTACCGACTGAAAACCTGTACAATGGTATTATGATTATGGTATTTTCCACCATCACTTTTTTAGTGACTAAGGCGTGTTCCTTGCTTCCTCGTTGCCTCTGGCAGTGGCCATCAGCGGCTCCTCATGGTGGGGCAGAGCCTTCCTCATTTACACGATTCATGTCCTGTGTTACCACGTGTCATAACCACACTGAGCCGGGGCCATTCTGATAGGAGAATGTATCATAGTAGAGTATGCCAAAAACAAATGCCAAATACAGTGCTGTCTGTCAATCCATTTGCTTACGCTTTGAGTGCGAAAAGAGTAGCCCCTTTTTTTTTTTTTTTCACGTTCCCCAACGGCCATTGTGGGTTGATCAGAGCAGAGCGGTCACCGAGGCAAATGCCAGGGAAGGGGTGTGACGGGGGAATGCTGGGAACTGAAGGAGGAGTGGAGCAGGAACAGGCGGGTTCTTTTCTGACAGGGAGCCTGTTGAACGTACGCGCACGCACGAGCACACACGCACGAGCACACACACACACACGCACACACACACACACACACACACACACACGTCTGGGTGTGCAGATCAGACGTTCCCCCTGCTCTGGAATCCCACTGTGGAAATCAGGTTAACTACACCCTCAAAAACAAAAGGAGTTGTTTTTTCTAATGAGATGTTTCTATGGTTCCTTTTGACCTGATGATTGTTGGTCCCGTACATGTGCGTGTATGAACATACATGTGTATGTATGTATGTATGTATAAATATAAAAAAGTAGACTTATTTTTTTTTTTTTTTGTAGTTTGTATTGTTTTAGGCACCATGGTGCAACACTGATTAAATACAAAAACGGTAATAATAATAAACTTGTTCTAGTAATAAAAAAAAGAAGATGTGTATGGGTGTTTTTGTGATGTCGTGTTGAACCTGCATGCGTTGTGATCTACGCCAGGTTGTCAGGGAATACTGGGCTTGGGCGGTGTTTGTTTGTGGGTTGGGTTGTGGTCATGTGAGTGCGTGGGCTGGCCAAGGGTGCAGAGGAAAGCCGTGACGCTTGCCGACCCATACATCTGTCTTGCACCATTAACTATTTACCACTTATGTCAAGACCGCTCGATCCAGTGTGTGCATATAGATTGATTAATAACACCGGTATAAATAATTCACATCCATGCAGAACACTCGCAGGTTCACTGAAGCTGATCTTTGGATGTTAACTGTGCAGCCATGGCTGCCCAGATTGACGCTGTAAATTAAAGAGTGCCTATTCTGTACGGTATGAATCAAGGGCTGTCTCCTGTGTGAAACGTCCTCTGCACTGATGGCTGGACTCGATGAACCATGTGGGAGAACCTGTCGCCGAGTTCAGTATAAGTGTTCATGCAGGTTTCCGTCCCTGAAGCGACACACTTCTTGTACCATTCTTCCTGGCTGCGTTTTTCTAACAACGTGGCCCCTGGCGTGGCAGTCTGCGTGGGGAACGCCTCCACAACGTCTCAGTGCTGGATTCCCGCGGCTGACGCTGGAGTCGATGACCCACTGCAGGGGAAGCGTGTTTCAGTGTGTCAGGAAGAAAAGAGTCTCCCCTGCTTCTTTAAAGCGTTGGCGGGCAGATCGACCCGTTGGTCTGTCTAGCAGCACGGTGGAGAGAGAAAGGGGGATACGGGACGAGAGCACAAGGAAGGCCCCCCAAAGCACTTTCGCTTCTCTGTACCCCAAGAACGAGGGTTTACCTGTGCAACTACTGCCAGTATTATCTACACTGTTTATATTCACTGCTCGGTGACAGTTCAGTTAACGTTCTGCGTGCAGCTCTTAAACTGAAGCAACTGCACAATCATCTCCCTCTTTAGTTTTGTGTTTCTCTTGTTGATGAATTTGTGATGTGGGATTAATGACAAAGCTACATCTTAACCATAACCACCTCCCTCCAGTGCTGTTTTCCTCGTTATCTCCGACCACTTTATCATTATCGTTATCATCAGTGGACTGTAGACCAGTGATTTTCCACGGAGAGGAGGGATGGCCTCTCTGTCCTGGGCCCGGCGCAGCGGTCGCCGCGTAGAACACAGTGAAAGGCGATCCTGGGCTGGACCACCTCTACTGGGGCACGGCCCTGACCCCGCGTAATTGAGGCAGTGCTGGGAGACCGGACCTCTTTTCTGGCGGGGGGCGCTCGGAGGAGGAGGGCGCAGCTGTCTTTTGGCTTTTCGCTCTGCACGCCTTTTAACAGCTCAAAGGGAGCAGTTGAGAAGGAAGAGGGTCAGAGGGCAGATGGGCCAACTTTCATGCCTGCCTCCTTCTGAAGTTCTCTCCCTCTCTCTCTCTCTTTTTTTACTACTTCCAGATTTCCCAGCCTAACACACTTCCCAGGTGACTGGTGGAAAAAAAATCCCTTCTCTCACTTCACAAATAATTAAAGCCACCTTGTCAGCTCCAGCGATGATTTTTTATTTTATTTTTGGTAAAGTGTCTGTGTCTTGCTCTGCCACCCCTCCCCCATTTAATTCATTTCTCCCAGCATTCAGTCATGGTGAAAACATGACACATTTTGAAGATGATTGTTTTGTCCTCTGATGGAGGATGTGTGCATTTACATAGATCATGACATTGCGAGCATTAACAGAGCGCTTCTCCCCAGAGAAATCTTCAAATCTTCAACCCCCCAGCGCAAAAAAAATGTTTTTGACTGAAATATGTGTGATGGCGGTACGTCGAAGCCTACTGTACGCAGGCCGGCCACGCACACATACACACTCGCTGAGATAACAGCAGGGTTCCTGTACACGCGCACATACACACTCGCTGAGATAATACACACGCGCACATACACACTCGCTGAGATAATACACACGCGCACATACACACTCGCTAAGATAACAGCAGGGTTCCTGTACACGCGCACATACACACTCGCTGAGATAATACACACGCAC
>JAOVYW010021402.1:10673-33019 GCA_025775045.1 Hiodon tergisus | reverse complement strand
CTGGGACTTTGGAATTCATCAACTGAATTACAAACGTAATCAGAAAATGATCAGAGAGTACAGGGTTATAAGGAAAAGCAGATACATTTTCAATATCAACACCAAAACTAATAACTAGATCTAATGTATGCTTCACCTCTTCCCTATTTCCTCTTGAGTTATTCCCAGTGTATTTAGACCTTGTGTTCTCTATTTGTCAGTTGCCAGTTCATCTTTTCAAACGTATCAGCACTCTTCCCATGGTCCCGTTTTCTAAGCTTTTACTAGTGTTTCCTGGTTTTTGACTCCTGCATTTGCCTGATGATTTTGGTAACTTTTGAATTCTGACCAGTGTTACCAACTCCACCTGTCTTGGACCTGAACCTGCCTGCCGATTTGGTGCCTCTTGGATTCTGCTCTGTATTATTGACCTTTGCTTACCCTGGACCTGTCTTTTTCCTGCCCCCCTCGGTTTTGCAATTAAATCTGGTTTACCCCAACTTGTCTGTGTCTGGGTCTTCCCCTGATTCGTGACAGTACCCCCTCCCCTACAAATCGGGTAGAAGCCCCCTTAGTCTCCTGGGTTGTTAATTATCTGACTGACAGACTACAATTTGTAAAGCTGCAGAGCTGTGTGTCAGACCAGGTGGTGAGCAACACAGGGGCTCCTCAAGGGACAGTACTGTCCCCTTTTCTGTTCACCCTGTACACCTGCGACTTCAGATACAACTCTGATAAGTGCCATTTGCAGAAGTTCTCTGATGACTCTGCTATTATGGGGTGTATCAGGGATGGTCAGGAGGAGGAGTAAAGGAGCCTGGTAGAGGACTTTGTGGGATGATGCATGAGAAATCATCTGCTGCTCAACATCACTAAGACGAAGGAGATGGTGATGGACTTTTGGAGGACTAGGGCCCCCTCGATCCCTGTCCACATCCAGGGGATGGATGTTGAGATGGTCGGGACCTACAAGTAGTTGGGAGTCCACTTGGACAACAGGCTGGAGTGGGCTGTGAACACCATGGCCCTGTACAAGAAGGGACAGAGAAGGCTTTACTTCCTGAGGTGGCTCCGGTCCTTGTGTGCAGCTCACTACTGGATACTTTCTACTGTAGTCACGAGTGCCATTTTCTATGCTTTGGTGTGCTGAGTGGCGCCAGCATCAAGGCAGAGACGCTAACAGGATCAATAAACTGATCAGTAAGGTCAGCTCTGTGCTGGGGTTTATCTTGGGACCCTGGAGGAGGTGGCAGAGGCAAGGGGACTGTCCAAACTGCGGGCCATTATGGACAATGACTCCCACTCCCATGGTGTTCATTTGCACTTCCACCGTACAATTGTGTCATGTATGAATGTATTACTTGTTGTTGAGTGATTTATTTATTATTTGTTCTTTGTGTATTTTTGGTTATTTCTGCTTTAGTATCGCAATTTCTCCCATGGGAGATAAATAAAGTACTACTACTGCTGCCGCTACTACTACTACTACTACTACTACTACTACTTCTACTACTACTAAATTACGAGCTACACAAGTTTAATTTAATTTAACAGAGGTAATTATTGTGCAAGACGATTACCTGGGACCTGAGTTCTCACTGTGCTGGGAGGTGGATTTCCTGGGAGGACAGCTCTTATCTCAGTGGGCCAAGGACCTTGGGCCCAGCGGGCCTGGAAGGAAGGTTTTGCCGAGTGTCGATGGGTCCAGGCCCAGCAGACCCAGCCCAGTGGCCCAGCTGGGACTCTGGCATCTGAAGGACGTGCCAGCCAATTTGAAAGTCATTAACTAGTAGATGACCTGGGGCAGAATGAGGACTTCTTGAGACTTGTTGAGGTCCATGTTGACGTGGCCCTGTGAGCGATTAAACAAGATCCCTAAATAAAAAATACTAAATAGTACTGGATACTAAAGAGGTATGTCTCGTAGCAGACCTGCCTGGTTCCCAGGTTTCAGATGTCTTGGACTGAGTAGGCATGGGTCTGGCTAACTGGGAGAGGATCCAGTTTTCATTTTTGTCACACCAGAACGGATGACATATGTTAGAATAGAATAGAATTCGCTAAAAAGCATAGAAGCATAGAAAAGCATAGAAGCTCTGTGGTAGTTTTCTCTGATATTCTGTCAGTAACCTGTGCTAGCTGGAGAAAGATACGTGTTCTCCATATAACATGTTACAACAAGTTAACATGTGGAGATTAGTGTTCCTCAATATTTTGGTATATCAAAATATCATTATACAAAAATTTGGTATGGGCAGAAATAAATAAATATTGTGTTTTTTGTGTCACAATATGATATGTTTTTAGTTATAGCGGGAGAAACTAATTGTCCTGCATGCACATTTAGGAATATTTAATTACAGTACTCAAGGACAAGGTCATTTTTACATATAAAGCACATTTAAAAACAACAAGTGTATACCAAAGTGCTGTACAGGGGCAAGTAAAACCTGCCTAATAATAAAATAAAAAAAACAAGACTGACATTAAAAACAATAAACAATACAATAATTAATTCATATAAAAGCAAAAGGATATAGATATGTCTTTAGACGTGATTTAAAAATGTGAAGAGTAGGAGCGGATCAAATGTCCAGAGGTATGTTATTCAATAGTCTAGTGGGGCCGGCCACGGAGAAGGCACAATCTCCTTTAAAATTCAAATGTGAGCGTGGTGTATGCAGGATAAGTTTATCAGAGGATCTGAGAGTCTTGGAGGATTGTAGATGACTAAGGAGTTCTGAGAGATAGGACGGGGCTAAACTATTAATAGCTTTAAAAACAAATAACAAAATCTTTAAATTAATCCTGTATTGAACTGGTGACCAGTGAAGAGATGATAGAACAGATGAAATACTTTCTCTCTTCCTTGTTCCAGTCAACAACCTAGAACCTGTATTTTGGACTAACTAAGACCCATGTACAGGGCATTACAGTACTCAAGTCTGAATGAGATTAAGGCATGAAAAAAATCTCCAAATAAATGAGAGCAATGGTTTTAATTTAGCAATCATCCTGAGTTGGAAAAAGCTGCCCTTCACCACAGCACTTACTTTTTTTTCAAAATTTAGAGCCGTGTCAAGGATCACTCCCAAGTTCTTAGCAAAGGGGTGAACATTAAATGACAGGGTCGCTAGATTGTTAGCGATATTAGAGACCGCGCTAGGGAGGCCAAACACAACAATTTGAGTCTTGCTCTCATTTAGCTGGAGAAAGTATCTTGCTGTCCAGCATTTAATATCCTCAAAGCATTTAAAAATGTCGGAAAATTAATCATCAGAAATAAGTGGGACATACAGCTGTGTATCATTGGCATAACAATGATATGAAATGTTATATTTCTTAAAAATTTAACCCAGAGGAAGCATATATAAAGAAAATAAAATCGGGCCTTATAAGGAGAGGAATAATTCTCAATCCTACCACTCAGGGTTCTATCTGAAAGGTAAGTGGTAAACTAATCTAAGACTGTTCCATTTATCCCAACTTCACACCTAATACAGTCTAGGAGGATAGAATGATCCACTGTGTTGAAAGCAGCACTACTATCGAGCAACATTAAAATTGCAGGTCTACCAGTATCCAAAGTGAGGAGTAAATAATTCGTCACTGTGAGTAGTGCAGACTCTGTGCTGTGACGAGCTCTAAAACCAGATTGAAATTGATCTAAAATGTTGTTTTCAGATAGGAATGAAGAGAGCTGAGAAAAAACAATTTTCTCCCGGATTTTTTATAAGAATGGCAGTTTAGAAATGGGTCAGAAATTATTATGGTTGGTAGGATCCATATTTGGCTTCTTAAGAAGTGGCTGGATCACTACTTGCTTAAAGCAAGATGGAACAATGCCATTATATAAAGAGCTATTCATAACAGTCAATACAGTAGAACCAATAGTGTCCAGCACCTTTCTGAGGAGCCGGGCAGGAATAACATCAACAGAAGAGGTGGTAGGCTTTATCTGTTGGACTATGTCTATCAACTCAGTGAGAGATATAGGTTTAAACTGATCAAACCAAACAGAACAAGTGACTGATTCAGAGGGGTCATGACTACTAGCTGTAATGCAAAATCATAAAGCATCAACCTTACCAATAAAGAAATCTAAAAATGGTGTAGCAGAAAGACAAGAGGTGGCAGCCAGAGTGTGCACTGTATTTATCATGTTAAACAGAATTTTTGGATTGTCAGGATTTTTAGAGATTATTTCAGAAATATGTTTGGTTTTTGCATCTTTTACAGAGTGCTGGTATGCAGATAGACAATTCTTTAGGATTTCATAAGACACTCGCAGTCTGTCTTTTTTCCATTTATCCTCTGCTTTTCTACATTCCTGTCTAAGAGCATGTGCGTTATTTAACCAAGGCTGTGTCCTTAGTTTAGATTTTATAGTTTTAAAAGGAGCAACAGAGTCTAAAATGGAAGTACAGGTATTGTAAAAAAAAAAGACCATCTCCTCTATGCCTAGACTTGAAGTGGCTTCATAGTGCACAATACAGGAGAAGCAGATAAGGCCTTAGAGAAATGTCTGGCTGTAGAAGAGGTTATAAAATGTGAATATGACCCAGATAAATTGGATTTTGGAATCGGACATGGTAGTGCAACATTAAAAACAACAGGATTATTATCAGACAGACACAACTCTGTAAAATCAACATTGTAAATGGGAAGACCAAAAGATAAAACAAGATCAAGAGTATGACCATGATCATGTGTAGAGCCAGTAACATCCTTTGTGAGATTAACTGAATCAATAAGTTGAACAAACTCCCTAACCAGAGGTTTGGAAGGGCAGCAAACATGAATGTTAAAATCACCAAGAATGATAAGCTTGTCCGTAGTAGGCAAAATGCTAGATAAAAAATCAACAAATTCCTGAATGATGTTCTTATTATAGTTAGGATGCCTGTAAATGAGAGCACAGAGTACTGGACTGTACAACTGAGCTTAAGTAACTGTATTTCAAAACTATTGCAATGCTCTGAGGGCAATAATCGGCACTTAAAACAGTTTTTAAAAACTGAAGACGATCCCCTACCTCGCCCCACAGCCCTAGAGGAGCTAAAAAAGCCACAGTCACTTGGAGAGAGTTCAGATAACGGATCCAACTCACCAACGTGTTACAAATAGGAAGTCCAGTTTGTTAGATTAGAAGAAGTAATTGAAGATGAAATGGAATCACAGTATAGAGTGTATAGAGACCGCCTTGTTTTCCCCGCTTTCTGTGGCGTCTCTTACAATGAAGCGAGCAGCCGGGAATATGGCACACACCCACGGGAAACGGTGAAGAAAAGTGGTTATAGAAAAATCGCTCTCCACCAGGATTTTGAACACACAAGTTCATGAAAGAGGATTGTATATTAAGAAGGGCTTGGCAATCATAGGGCAGTAAGGTACTAATTCCTTGTGCATACACACAGACGAATAACACGAACAGACTCAGAACTCTAATAGCTGATCAAAATGCCTTTTGTTATTGACCAAGATATTAAAATATATTTAGTAGTCATTTCATTAAAAATATCCCATGGTAAAAATGTTAACAATGTTTATATATTCTATTGATTTTGAGGTAAACCCAAAAAATACAGTAGTACATACATAGGCTGCATTAGATCTAAACCCCATTGAGAGGATATGGCAGGAATTGAAACCAACAGTTCATGCTCGAAAACCCACAAATGTCACTGAATTGGAGCAATTTCTCCATGGTCCTGTGAGAGACAAATAAATAAGTAAGAACAAGAAACAATTGGTTGCAGTTATTGTGGCTGAAGGTGGTGTTAGCAGTTCTTCAGTCTAAAAGGCCGATTACTTTTTCATGTTGGCATTGGGTGTTGCACAACCCTCTATAATAAATAGATTAAGCATCAAAACTGTATGTTATTTATTTAACCAGGGTCTGTTTTTATAGTTAACATCTGGCAATGAGCCCAGTTCTGCTTCACAGGGGGCAAACTTAATTAGAATTGTAATTTGACTGTGCTCCAAATAGCTTGTGTTCGTAGCAAATAATATTGAATAACAAGTGGCCGATGAGTGCCTGTAAACTGAAACTGCAGCTAGCAAGATGGGGATGTAGATTATTGTTGAATTAATTTGCAAAGTACAATTTACGGCACTTTCTTAAATAGCGTCTTAAATTTCATAAATTTAACCTTCTTAAATGGTATTGAATTATTATTAGCCTATTATTATCAGGATATTTTTGGTTAATATGCAAATGTCACAATGTCTATCCGAAGTCTGGAAGAACTTCAAGAATTTGAATTGTTGTTCTGGTAATAAATATTTAACATGAAAACAAAGCCATTTACCATGTGTGATCTCTTTGTTAGTAAATGGTGACCCTCTTGAGGACATAAGGTAGTATAACACTGCTCGCAGCTACATTGGATATTTTTGTTAAACTGTTGTTATTTGCATATATTCAAAATATATATATTTGAATGTTATCATATTTTTGAATTGAAAGGTTAAAATTTTTGGTCTAGATGAAAACCCTAATAGGTACTAGATTAAAATGCCTTAACCTGAATGAAAGGAGTGTCAAAGCTAAATTTTTGGAGTTAGAAACCTACGTGAAGAAAGAGGCCTTTCAAATTCTCCGTTGCTCAGAAACCTAGTTTAATAATGATGACAAGGTAAAAATAGTTTAGCAAAGATAGCCCTACTGAGGACATATGGATAATATTAGTGGATAAAAATGGGATGACTTTTTTTAGGAGTATTTTATAGGCTACCAGGTGCAGACAATAACTTAAATCTTGCCCTGAACATTAATTATGGGTGACTTTAACTTACACTCGACATACTAGAAAAACATGGCCAAGGAAAACTAGGTCAAGTGGGTCTAGGAAATGATTGCTCTTTTATGCTATTTGCGACCCAGACTTTATAATGATGGGAAAGGACTGTATAGACTGGAGTCAAGCTCTAGAAGGTAAAATTGTGAACGAGAAGTGGTGTATTTAAAAAAAAAACCAGAATATGCATACACCAAAAGTAAGGAAAGACAAGTTGAACAAAAGAGCTCTACAGTGGAGCAGTATATCTTTATAGATAAGTCTGAAAATGAAAAAAATTACTTTATAAAATACTATGGTCCAGTATTAGAAGATATTTAAGTACTGGAAAAGGATGTACTCAGATTGCTTACAGACTACAAAAAAAAAATATAGACATTTTTTTCTGTTCTGCACATTGAGAGCTAAAATGTATGGCAAGATTCTTTTTGGCTAGAAAAAGTTACACAGAAGTGTGACCAGGTTTGTTCCAGGCCTAATTTATATGACGTATGAAGAGAGATTAAAGAAAAAGCATCCTCTTCAGCCTGAAAAGTCTAAGGGGATAAAAAACTGAGGCTTTTACATTTCTGAAAGGAATGGATAAAGTAAGAGATGCCATTTCAAATGAGTCTGAAAAGAACCTGAGGACATGAGTCAAAGTTAGGTAAAATTTCAAAACGACAATAGGAAGTACTTATTTCAAAACTCTTCCGAAATTGACATTAGACCTATTTCCAACAGTTCAATTTGCAATAAAATGAATTGAACACCATGCCATGGATCAATCCATTGATTCTTAGCTTGACAGTGCAGTGTATTATAACTCTGCTGAATCAGATTACATGTACATCCACATCACATGAGAATATTAAATATTATATAATTCATATACTTGATATTAATATTACGATGATGTTGATTTACTTTTGAAATTGATCTACCATGAGGCCTATAATAACCAAACTTGCAAATGCATTTTCTATATATAAATATATACCAGTTCTGCCTGTCTCAAAATTTGACTGACTGTTTTAAAAAAGGTCGAAGCTATCTGACAAGAATTAACAAATTAACTATTTCATTAACATCTGTTAAGAAAAAGTAATCATATCCAAATTAACACAATTGTTTTTCTTGAGTATACCAAGTCAAAGGTATTATACTATACATAAACATTAAATAAACCAAAATTCTAATAAAAATTATACAAAAATGTATATTTATATATTACTTGTATTATATACTATGAAGTGAATATTTGAACAGTGCTAAAACACTCATAAGGTGAAAACTCATAACATAAATCATTCTGAAATATTGAATATGTTATTCTTCATGTTATGTAAAGGTGTAATACTTGTATGTTATATTTAGGGTGTAGATTTTTCATTTTATTTTCAACCATGTCATACAAAAATGTTTATATAGATTTATACTAAATTAGTAAATGGGCAGAAGCATGCCTAACCTGGGCAACAGCCAACACCACTGGTATGAAGTATAAGTGGGCAGCAGCATGTTCCAACATCACTGATTTGTATAAACAGGGAGCAGTCTGGCTAGGGCTAATTATAAATTAAACACTTTTTGACTGTTGGCAGTTTGGTGACTTCTGGTGTGGAGGAGACACAGAGCTCTGAGCCATCAACATGCTGTTTTTCCCTGAATATGGGTCTTTAACAAACCTTATATCCACAGCTTTGGAGTCAATATGGATCTGTTATATGCTGCAGAGGTACAGGAATGATTATGAAGAGTTGGGCCTTACTGTATAATGTATAAATAATGGCTTGGTATAAAAAAAGATCTTCATGGTCACCCCTTCGTAGGTTGAAATGAACTACTAACACAACAAAGAGGTAAATAATTAAATGAACCCACAAGGGCGGAGACACTTGCAAAGCTAACAAAGACCTGTCTGGGAGCTGCTTGGCTTTTCTGCACGTCTGTTAGGAGTAATTTTCTTACTTTAGCTCTCTTTCTCTGGCTGTCACTCGACATCCTCCTGTAAAATTACCAGATGAAATTCACTTTCAAATGAACAAATGAAATTTAAATGAAATTTTTCAACGTTTGTTATTGAATTATTACATTTGTTGCATCACAGGTATAACCTATATATAAATTGGTATGCAGCTTTGGATTTATGTGCATTCTTCACGTGATTTCTTCTTAAGCACACACAAATCAGCTGTTAAACTGCAAAACAAATACAGAACTGATTTATATGAATAAAAATATATAACTTTTGAGAATAACTAGTTCAAGTGGGGGTTACGGATGACCAGTTAAAATTTAATAACAAAATAATTTAATTTGGTGATTACAATGATCTTATTCTCTTAATGTGCTCTTACTTGATTTTAGAACAATAAAGTATATTCAACCTAGCCTATTTAACACCCGAAAGGTCATATTTGTATTGTCATGTTTGTTTTGCAGTTTTTGATGGATTGATTAGGACAAGGAATACTGAACATTCATCAGAACAATCAAGGGAGAGGAAAAACTATCCACCCTGATTATTATTATAAATTATGATAGCCAAAGTAGAGCAGCCCTAACTTCAGGACATTCTTAAATCATATGGCAGAGAGTTCTTATTTCTCCCTGCGGACACTTGGGAGCAGTCAGATACGTTCTATGTTTTTAAATTAATTGAAGTTAATTAATTGATTAGGTTAGGATTTTTTGAAACATGATTTGAGTTTGCGCCAGAGGTTTGTAAGATTAAGTAGCATCATTCATTGATCACGCCTCATATGTTAACCAATCAAAAATATTTCTGCCCTCAGCACAGAGTTGAAAAAAGGCGACAACGAGCATAAAAGATTTCACATGTGGTTTCCTCCTCTTCTACCCAATTTTGGAGATACATGACTGTAGTCTATTCCTATATCTGAAATGAGAAGGGAACAGAAACATGGAACTTAAAAAAATCAGTAAGAGGAAAACCAGCAGCATTTTATAATAGAAATACAGGCTGGAAATTATTTGTACAAGTTGTCCTGTATTATTAAAGTTGGCTGACAGTCATGTACCTGTATCGGTCATGTACCTATCAGTGGAAATATAATCATTTAAATTTCAGCACAGAGTTAGAGATAAGCAGCGCCGATTTGGTCCAGTTAGTGGGGAACAAGATTTCAAACACGAAATTTAGTGCTATCACTTGCATATGGAGATCCTAAACAATAATGGACACAGAGAACAACGCTAATGAATACCACTGGAGAAAGGGAACTTTGAGGAGCAATTGATGTCAGTTATTTCCATAGCTGACAGAGGAGCACATACCTGTTAGATCGTGTTAATAATATATGAACCTAGTCCCCAACGATCTAAGACATACCAGAGATAGACCCACTCCAAGTAATCGAAGCAGACAGCAATATTTTTATGAGCTGAACACACAAAATAATGTAGGTGATTTACAATATTTGTAGTCAGATGGTTCTTATTAAATATAAAAAATTTGCCAGTACCCAAAATTCTGAGTATAAGACAGATGTCTATCTTTTTTAAATAAGGTGATAACAGATAACACAGGTGTTTAAAGAACCCTGTTAAAGGACCTTGTGGCATGCAGTGGGCAGCTACGCCCTCCTCAGCAGGACAATGCCAAGAGGGAGGGCTGTAATTGCCATGTAATTGGACCTCATTGTGCACCTGAGTGTGGTTCCACACTCAGGTGCCAACACTCAGGAGCTTTAAATAAGCCAGCAAAACTGGCTCAAGAGAGAACGGGGGAGGAGGTTCCCCCCAATGCGTTGTTCTCTGGCGGCTCTCGGAAAGTGGTGCCGAAACCCGGGAGCAGCAGAGAACAGATGGTGAGTACCCCCTGGGAGTTCTGTGCTGTGGCTCCCATGCCTGTGGCCTGTTTGGGCACGGGCCAGACTGCTGCCCACTGTGGCAGCCATAGCGTACATGGTTGGGGAAGAAGAAAACAGGCTGGGGGAACTGTGGGCACCAGGACAGAAGAACTCCACCAAGAGGAACCAGAGGAAGAAGGCTCCTCTTGGGGGGGACCTGCCTGAACTGGAAGAGGCCAGGTTCACTGCCCAGATAGCACTTCACAGCCGGCTCCTGTTGAGCCCCGTCCAGAGGGCACTCCGCAGCCAGCTCCCGTCAAGCCCCAAGCCCCAGGGCAGAAGAACCTCAGGAAGAGGAACTGGAGGAAGAAGGCTCCTCTTGGGGGGGCCCTGCCTGTGCCAGAAGAGGCTAAGCCACCCCAGCATTCACTGGAGGAGAGTGCTCCACAGCTTTGGCCCATCCATCCCCGCCAGAGAACAACGCATTGGGGAAGGGTTTAGACCTTTTATTCACCATGGGTTTAACAAACTCAAAGTTTCACATCTACAACGAAAAAACTTCCACCAAAATCCTCCTTTCCCCATTCTCTCTTGGGCTCATTTAAAGCTCCTGAGTGTTGGCACCTGAATGTGATTGCCATCAGTGGAACCACACTCGGGTGCACAATGAGTGCAGAATGTGGCCGCATGGCCCATTCAGCCACTGACCACACCCTTCCCCCAGTGGAGGCGAAGACCGCAGAGAACTCCCCCACAGGGCAAAGCGGAAAAGGCAGACAGCTCCGGCGCAGGCAACTCCGGTGGCTCCCGTGGTCCCCCTGGGTTCGGTGGAAGGGCAGGTGGCTCTGGCTGCCCGCTGTGTGCCACATACCTCCTCTCAACAGCTTTGTGTAGTATTTCAAACAAACTCCTAGCTGGTCACAGAAGGTAAGGAGGAACCCATGAGGAATGCTTTGGAAATCAGAAGAATCTTTCAGTCCAGCTGTAGTAAGTGGGGCACCAAAAGCTGCTCTGTAATTTTATATAATTTTTGGTAGCTGTAAGCTTTCTAGGAAGTTGTAAAATGCAACAAATTAAATATTGGATCCATACATATTTGTAAAATAAATGGAATGCAGGTTACTTAAATTTTTTTGGAGTGCAATGGTGCCCGGCTGCAACAAAAAAAGTTCTATCTCAGATTAGAATGTCAGGACTTATGATGGACGGAGAGACTTACACACTGTTTTCCCTGCATCTGAGCTAGATAGCTTTGGGATTGGCATTTGTTTGTGGAAAATAGTCTGCATAAAATCCTAGGCGGTGACCATCACCCTTTATCATGTGAGGTTTTTGTCCTCTGTGTAAGATAGAGGTCGATATAGCACTGCAAGTTAATATGCAGATTGTGGAGCCTTCTAGATTCATGTAGTGCCAATCCATAGATGCAATGGGGATCTGGGTAAAACTACTGGTGTTAAAAAAATACTTGAGTAAAAGTACAAAGTATTGTTCTCAAAAACTACTCAGAGTATTAGTTCCTTTTTAACCGTTAATGTTTAATGCATTATCAATAGCAGGCATTCAATCGAAATGGGAGATCCATGTAGAAAATATCTACTTTCAACAAAGCACATTTCTCTGATAAATAAATAATAAAAGGTATAATAATAAAAGGTAAATTAGGCCTACTCCCAATTCCTGCGCTGTTCCAAATCTGTACCTGCTGCAGCTTTTTTCCAATATTTTCATTGGCCCATTTGCAATTGGTTGATAGCCATATTGGCAAAAAAAAAAATGCAGATGAAAGATTTGGATATACTAAAAATTGTAGGCCGACTCAGTAGCGAATTATGATTTTAAAAATAGGGAAGTAGATTACGTAATGTAATGCATACTTAAGTAAGTGTAAAATTACAGACTTGAAAAAATGCTCATAAAAGTACAAGTACCAGAAAAAATGACTTAAGTACAGTAACGGGAGTAGTTGAAATTCGTTACTTCCACCCCTGCTTTTACGTTATTATGAGAAGTTTTAAAATGTTTTTGCTTCATTATGAAACTGTGGCGGCACAGATTAGACTATGGCGGGCTCCATGGGACTGGAAAAATGGGAAACACTGGACTGTATATGAAGCTATATCCCTATTTGCATTCAAACATGTGATAATTCAAACAGGACATAATAAGTGTCAGCATAATTAATAACTAGTTACCAGCAGGTTAACCAACATTAGCAATGTCATGCACTGATGCCTTTTTGTTTAATTTGAGCAAAGCCTCTTAATAATCTATGAAAACTTATTTTTAATACCAATTCAATATTACAAGTATTATTTAACATACCTCTACATGCTTGCACATGTTTGATGTCAAGTTTTTATAAGCTGCTAGTTTGGTCTCTCTGGGCAAACACAGTTACACTGCATAATAAAGCTATGGCCTTTCTTGCACTTGAAGCCGAAGTGGTCACTTAAATATGGCCAGGGGTTCACTTCATTTCCTTCGAGTTCAACTTCAGCAGAATTTAACAGGGTTTCGCTTTCGGCTGGGTCTGCACCACTGGTGTCTGACTTGTCCATCTCCATCCTTCTTGTGATTTTAGTGCCATTTTTTCCTGGCCATCATTCACTGCAGTAGTTTCCGGGGCGTGATTTTTTCGTTGCATTTTTTATAAAAAATGTTTGTTAACTCAGTAACGGATGTGATTTAAAATGTAGTGAAGTACAATACTTAAAACAAAACATACTTAAGTAAAAGTAAAATTACAGATTTTAAAAACTACTTTAAAAAGTAGAAGTACACAAAAATACTACTCTATTACAATAACGTGAGTAATTGTAATTTGTTACATTCCATCTCTAATGATAGGTTCCTCCAATCTCAATCACAGCCTCAGAGGAGAATGGAATGGATTCCAACAAGGAAGGTTCTTTCGAGAAAAAAAATTGATATACCGTGAACACTCACAACGGTTTATGGTGGCAACTCAGTTTCCCATTGTGGTACTTTAGGGTGCACAAAACAATAATATCACTCTATCTCCCACGTCTCTCTGGAAAAGACTGCGTTTAACTTATAAAAAAAGAGAATAAGGTCATACAGGGTGAACAGATGTTTGACCAAAAACGGTAAACTGAATATATTCACCACTTTTGGCAAAGATTTGATACATGGCCTTATTACAAATTCTACATCTCTACCTGGGTCATCCATTTCTGAGCAATGGAAAGATAAATCTGATATTAAGGGCTTGAAATAATTTTACAAAACTGGTATGCCAAGCTTCTAATTGATCTTAATGCGGTGCTAAAATCTCCTCATAATATTTAGGAAGGTGTAGTGATTATGGGAAATAATCTTTCAGAACAACGCATGGTGAGACCCAGATTATTTTTTACAGAAGTACCTGTTATCAGAACATAACTAAAACAACCAGAGCAGCGTCTCTGTATAAGGACCAGTCTGTTGTCAGCCAAGACATAATAAAATGTGTAGAATCTTAATTGTATGTTTTGCAGAAGAGTAATCTTTAGAGTAAACTACATGGTGATTTAAGAATTTTTTAGTTGTAGTGTAATTTTTCTAGTTGGTCAATATTGAAATATAGTGTATTGTAGTATACCAGCATTAACCAATCTATAAGATTAGCTTGAAAATAAGAACATCATGTACAAGGAGAGTGGCTCTAAATATTTATTTTTGCAATAAATTTGTAAATTTCTGTTTCTGTTTCTTTTCTTTATTGGGAGAAGAGAAAAAGCTTCTGGCTATGCATCACAGCCTGTAAAGTGACACATCAACAGTGGATTACATGTCATTACAGTAATTAGTACAAGTTTCAGCACAAAGAATGTGGAGTACAAACCTTAACAAATTAATGAGGTCAGCTGGCTCCTTTCCCACCTCGTCTCTCTCTGTCTTCACTAATTTTGTTATGGGGGAATTGCACAACTCTGGGTTATTGTAGCCTCAATGATTGTCCTCTTGGTTGGGAATCTCGATGGGTCTGGTATTCAAATCCCCAATCATCCAGTCCACCAAAATTATACCTGACTCTCAATTCCTCCACTCCTGACCAATGTGGAACGATTCCTCAACTAGGAATGGCTAATACTCATGCTGCCCATGAGAAACCCCCTTTGTACAAACCTTCCCACTAATTCATTTATATGAACTGTGGCACTGTTCTCCAACTATGGCATCAGATTTATGTCAAAAGTCGTTAGCCCATAAAACATGCTCACCAGCAAATTATATTATATCACACGCACAGATACTAACTTTCACATGATATAAGTATTAGCGCACAAATTTAACAACCGAGAAGTTGAACCGGTAGCTGCAAGCGAGCAGTGGAGTTCTGCATGCGGAGTGGAGTTTTGCTCGCGCAGTAGATTTCTGCAAACACAGCTGATTTCTGCGTGCTCGAGTCTACATTACTTTTGACAATTTGGGGGCGGAAACCAAGGGAGGCACTGACCATCTTATGATTGGTCACACCCACAGGGACATCCTTTCACCTTGATTGAAAGCTTCTGTTACAGGAAGCCCAGAGTGATCCACACCGGACAGTGGATGGAACAATGGCGGGAACAGAGAACAAGATGAAGAATTGCTGATCTATGGAGGCACATAAGTGGCTGGCTATAAAGGTTCAGACTGCGTCGTCTCCAGGTCAAACCATCCTGTAGAGTCACAGAGAGGCCTCAAAACACCTGGATAGCAATTAAAAGCGATGGTAAAATCATGACTGCTCACTGTGATTGTATGGCAGAGTAAGTGAACCAATAACATAACAGTGAATGCAATAAGAAGCCCATGGCATTGATTTAAAACCACAATTGAGTTTTTAAAAAGATTGCACAATTGCTTTTTTAAAAGATTCTGCTCACAAAACTAAGTTTAAACTAAAATTGCTTCCTAATCTCATGATTATGTATCTTTGTTTTTCAGACCAGGTAAAAGCTGCTCACATGTCTCTGTGTTTCTGTTCAAGTTGGAAGCCTTTGTCCGTCCCAGCTCCACCAAAGTGGCATGCACTTGCCTGGAACAAGGATTCCATCAAAAAGACATCTATTTTGAAAAAGCCAAGAAATGTGTGGGAGGGGGGAGGAGGAAATTAAACAGACCTATCCCAAAAGCAATTCCTGTGCATGAAAAGCAGCTGCTATATGTGTAAAGACCAAGCACATGGCTTCACCCCCAAACCACGGTTCATCAATCTTGAAGCATTCTCAGGACACCAAGTTTCTCTGGTGGAGCAAGAGACCTTGTCTCAAGCTGCCTGTAAAGCTTGGCACCAACATTGTGTGCACAGGAGCCAGTGATCTGTCCCACTCTGAGTTATTCACACATCACTAGAATGACCATCAGAAGCACTCATTAATTAAATTTCCAAGAGCCCGTACAGACAAATAAAAACACCCGGAATTCAATGGGAGTTGTCCTGTGAATGCTGTGACAAAGGTGTTCTTCAGGCAGAGTGTCCTTATTGGTGGGCAAGTGATCCATGAATCAACTGGACAGAAGGCAATCAAGGACATCTGGAGACTTTGTTTTCCCCGAAAGTTAAGCACTCATACTTCGCTCAGTTGTGTACAATCTTTTACATTACTCATATTGCTATAAGCCTTTAATGTGATCTGAAAGCAACATATCTTACAAAGCTGAAAATCTATCTCACAAATGTATCTTGATACTGTCAACAACTAAAAATTGCCACCCACCTTTTCCTCACAGGTCCAAGTGCAAATGTTACCTGTCAGGAAACCTATGCTGACTTTAACACCTGGACCCCCCAGCAAACAACTAGCTTTTGTGTCCAAAGAGATGAAGATTTAATTGAGAGAGCAGTGGACATCATAAGCAGGTTCTGGTCCAGGCACATATACCCACGGCTGATGGGCAGTTCCAGGAATAAACCAAGATGAATGTGTAAGTGAATCATGATTATTACAAGGTTAAGAATCAAAACTATTTTTGTTAATAAACTGTACATTTGGCAGTTACACATTATTATATATTGTTATTATATTATTAACTAACAATTAATGCACAATTGCATTTCTCAGGACATAGAGGGACAATGTGCAGGCAGAGAGGGAGAGTCTAAAGATGCAGTGCAGTGTAAAGGCCTGGATCCCTGTTGGAATCTCTCTATTGCATGCAGGTAGTGTCGGTAAATACAATTCCATCACTGCTAAATATCGCAACATGCGGCATTACTCCTAGAATGATTAACTGAAGCTTACTGTACATTAAGTATTTGTTGGGTTAGGATTAGGTGTTGGAGATGGTGAAACACAATAGCTAAATGACAATGTACTGTATTGTAAGGCACTTTTTCATATCGTACCGTATCACATTAACATTTGAGGAAGGCCAATAGACTCAATTGTTTCCCAGTGTATAGAATGTCATATTGCCCTGCAAGCCTATGGTTTACGCTACTCGTCTAGCCTGTTGGCATTGAACACTACATATTCATCAGAGCCGCACAAACAAGCATCTTATCAATTGTTTCCACCTCCATCTCATCTCGTATAGACTTCACAGGGAACAGGAAGTGGCCCATCAAGAATGTGGAAGCGCCCCTTGTAGACACCATTCACACGTTCTAAAAGGAAATGTACAAAAACATCCTAAGAATCGTTACTTAATATAAAATGTGCTACAGCCTATATAAAACAATAAACTTACCGATAAGAATGTGAACATTGGATTAGAGTCTTCAACATCTCTCCCTGCTAGCTGCTTCCTTCTTCGGTTGAAAGCCGGGGTGATTACATCTACACCAATCAGGGCAAAGTCTTCTTTAAGGGTAAAACTCCGACCAGCCAAGATCTGAAACAAATCAACAGAACAGAAATATAAATTACTAATAGTAATTACAGAAGATTTTTGCACATTATTATCATTAAAAATTTCTCCATGGTATTAAGTAACCTTAGCCTGAATTGATTCAAGCCAACTGCAGTACTGAAATTGAGAATGGAGAAAAAATAAAATAACCTTAACATTACCTGGTCCTCTGGTTGGTGGTTGAGTGGTTATATGAACTCTGACTGTCACACTATCTGTTCATCAGATGATCTTTCACCCCATCCTTTAGTCAAGAATGTAATGCAGCCAGCCGGATTACAGACTATTAAGTACTTAACTGTAGTACACTTCTTATCGTTCAAATATGTTTCAGATCTGTGTAAAATAAAAACGATGAATAAATCCATTTTCAGAAGCCAAATTGTCTTATAAATGATAGAAAAGTTTGCAGTTACCTAGCCTTTAGCCTCCTTGGCTATTCAACGTGAATCTCCAAGCAGTCAGTAATAAGTCAAAAAGGAAATTTTGCTTTCATCTCAGGTGGTATAGTACTTGCTGTGCATTCCCTGTCAGGTTAGTGAATCAAAAAGGTAATCTTTGCATACTTTATATCCCAAGTTCAAAATCTGGCACAGCAGGACCATGGATGGATTCTGGCGTAGCTTCAACAGGCAAGATTTTTTGAAAAGATTATTTAAATCATGAAAAAACTAAGCCCTGTCATGGCTTGCAATGTCGTTATCTTTCACTACATTGGCACACTGGCGTTCTTTTGACCAATTACACTTCTGTATTACAATTACACCACTGCTCTATCTCTTTCTTGTTTTGCCTTTAATAATCAGCCATAGCCCTTTGGAAACTGACCTCAATCACACCTGCATTGCTGGTTCTAACTTCCTTAACAGATTTCTTGAGACGTATTCTTTTGTAGGCTGGCACTTGGGGCTCACTAAATTATTGCTTTCTAGCAGTTCCAGAATGACTACGATTTTTCGTACATGATGAAGAAAATTGATGGAGATGGTCATTGGTCACGTGGATCCCTGAAATCAAATGACAAAGATGCGCAGACCAGGGAAAAAATTATATTAAACACAATAAGGTAATGACTCAATAATGAGAACACAGTGCTCCATTTTGTGTTAGCTAGTCCGTGCTACCTGTTCCACACAAGAGTGGGATTAGCTAGCAACCTAACGTTACTTATGTTAAAGAGAAACAAATATGACTTTACAAGCAACCCAAATTGAATTAAACAAAATAAAGTGTGTATTGCTACTTGTAACAAAGTGTTTTTCCCACACATAAGTGTGTCAACAAGCAGGGTCCAATAGTTTTTTCATCCTCACTCCAGATAACTTGCAACCTTTTCCCTTTTTCTTGGGTTTCGTCTGGGCGATGGCAGAGATAATAAAAAAATTGGTGAGTATTTTCGCTAATTGGTAGTGCAGCCAACAACACAGCAGCTTGAGATTACTAATCACTAAAATTACTTAAATTACTAAAACCTTATCATTGCTACCACTATGCGGAAACCTGTTATGTTTTCCCCGCTGTTGGGCGTGACACTGTTTTGGTAACGTATTGGCGGTCTATACTGCCATATTTTTTAAGGAAGGAAGCATGGGGGGCAGATCAAATGTTTCTCAAGGGCGAGGTATTATGATTCTTTAAGTGTAAGTGCTGTTGCATCAATGCTCTGTTCATGATTCTGTTTTATTTAGTGTTATAAATAGATAAATCATGTATTTGATGTTAAGGTATAAATTATGATTAAATGTTAAAAATGAATATACTGATGTAGCCACAAATTTAGTATACTTATATATTGTTTATAATATCACGTTTGTTTTCTGGAACTAATGCTCTTGGTATGTAATACCTACGTAATTGGTTGACGTTGACGGTCTGTATATAATTTAACGCGAGTCGATTTTCTCGCAAGACTCTGAAGTGTCTGAAGTTAAAGCAGACAGTTAAAGACCTCTTTTTATATCAAGCGACCAACGAGGTATTTGTTGCATGCTATGCACTTTATAATTTGACGATATATTTGAATTATGTTCATGTTGTTCTCACGACGTGATCATGGCGTGACTAAGACATGCAAGAAGAAATAAACACCCGTTTAAAAAAACAACCTGTGTCAGTGTTGTGAAGAGAGCTACATTAAGTACTTGAGCACAGAAAATAATGCTTAGAAACTGTTGTAGATACACCCCTCACTTTTTTGTAATATAATTTGAAAAATAGCACTCCTAACAGCAACATTTCATCTGGATTTTATTTTTTTAATTTAAATAAATCGTCTCTGATTTGTTCATGACACCAGGCATGATAATGAGCTTCATGTATAAACTGCCATGTTTCTTCCTGTTTACCAGCCTCAGCTGTTGGATCATGCTTATTACAGTGTTGCATAATGATTCATGCCCCTTGGCTTTCCACATTTTGTAGTGGTACAGTTTGGATTTTCAATTTAATTGAATTTTATTTTTTACCATTTGTTTTAAACTTTGAAGAAAATAGTTTTTAGTGACAAAAGTTTTTATTGTGACAAAATTTTATTCAAAGAAAAAAATCTGGCATTTGTTGGTTACATAAGTATTCACCCTGTTGCTATGAAACCCCTAAATAAGCTCTTGTGAAACCAATTGCCTTCAGAAGTCTCATAATAAATACACCAGTTTCTGGAAGGCCCCAGAATTAGTTTGAACATCGCAGAGCACCGTTATTAAAAAATGGAAAGGATATGGCACTTTGCCTATAGAAGTCCATCCACCAGAACCCAGTGACCGGATAAGAAGGGCATTAGTCAGAGAAGCAACCAGGAGGCCAATGGTAACTCTGAAGTAGCTGGAGAAGTCTGCAGCTGAGACGGGACATCATCCAGGGGACAACTACAACCTGGGTGCCCAAGAAAGCCGGTGAGAAGTAAGTCATTGCAAAAAAAAAAAAACCCACATATACAATCAAGTTGAGTTTGCCACGAGGTAAGTGGGCGACACAGCCACCATGTGGAAAGAGTTAAAAAATTTGAACTTTTTGGCCTTAGCGCCAAAATCTGTGTGTGGTGCAAAAACAATGTTGATCACCTGGCGAAGAATGGTGGTGGTAGAATCATGTTGTGAGGATGCTTTTCAGTGTCAGGGAGTGGGAAACTGGTCAGGACTTAGGGTAAGATGGATGGAGCTAAATGCAGGGCAATTCTAGAGGAAAACCTGTTTCAGTCTGCAAGACACCTGAGACTGGGACGGAGGTTCACCTTCCAGCAGGATAGTGACCCTAAACAAACAGCCAAAGCTACACTGGAGTGGTTTAAAACCAAGAAACTGAATGTTTTAGAACGGCCCAGTCAAAGCCCAGACCTCAATCTGACACATTGAAAATCTGTGGAAAGACTTAAAAATTGCTGTTCACCAACAGTCCCCATTCATCCTGACAGAGCTAGAAGAATGGGAAAAAATACCAACAGATGTCTGTTTTTCCATGTTGTACCTTTAAATAGTTAGGTATGTTGTGTGAAACAAATGGTAAAAATCCCAATAAAATCCAAATTAATTCCAAGTTGTAACTACAAAATGTGGAAACATCTGAGGGGAGTGGATACTTATGCAAAGCACTGCATAAGTGATATTATGTCAGGCTGTCAGCCACCTAACGATTCTGTACTTAGTATTAAAAATGAATCTCTTAAGGCACTTCCCACGGTATGTTGTATGCAGCAAACATTTCACTGAAGATTCCTTCATAAATTACCTGCAGAGGAAGAGAGGAAAAACGTTAAAATGCATCACTCTTTTTGACATTGAATCCCTGCATATGTGGGAAGGACACTCGAGGAGCCGTGTCTCATATTCCTTAAGAAAGGGCATGTTTTGTCACTAGAAGTAGCAGAGGTCCTTCTCTTGATTTAAAACGGGCCCCACAGGGAATGCCAAGTCAGCATCCTGTATGGGAAAAAAACAAAAACTTAGACCTCAGTAGTTAGATTCTGGTTTGATTGTGCAGAAGCCAAAGACAGACATCTGTAGACTCAGTTTTTTCCTCACAGAATCCTGCCACTTGCATGTACGCCTTCTGAATTTATTGGACTTTATTATATTTGCAATTATGAGTTCACTGTTAATCTTAATTTAAAAATTTATGAATTTGGTATCCTATGGTATCCTGTAACATCATGGAATATTCTTTAATGTTCATTATTGAAAAATAAATAAATATACATTTGATAATTTTATCCACTATTGTATATGGAAGAGAAAGAAAGCAAAATAAAATGTTTTGACCCTTCAAAGTAGAAAATCTGCTCAAGAAAATCGCCCTCAATTTTTCAATGTATCGAACCGCCTGCTTCCATTGGTCCAGCAGCTGTCATATATGCACATTTTCAAGTATACAACTTAATACTTTAGGGTTAGCCTTTGTTAAAACTATATCAGCCCACTAATAACGTTTCTTCAACCTTCTTTAACCAAAAAATCAATTATACTCTTTCAGTCCTTTCTTGTTAGAAGCTTCTCCCTATAGCTACCTTTTCCAGGAATGAAACTTCAGTCTCTTCCTACTCTTAATTTTGTTTCCTTCTAATCTTTATTAGAGCCATAAACTTCTGCCCAGCCCCTTGCTCCTGCTTCCTACACTCCTTCACTGCCTCTGCCAGGCCTCTTTGATAGTTTACACCCACCATAGTCTTCAATCCTTCATTGCCTCGGCCGGGCCTCTTTGATAGTTTATAGCCCCTACAGCCTGCGCTCCTTCATTGCCTCGGCTGGGCCTCTTTGATAGTTTATAGCCCCTACAGCCTGCGCTCCTTCACCGTCTCTGCCAGGCCTCTTTGATAGTTTATAGCCCCTACAGCCTGCGCTCCTTCACCGCCTCTGCCGGGCCTCTTTGATAGTTTATAGCCCCTACAGCCTGCGCTCCTTCATTGCCTCGGCTGGGCCTCTTTGATAGTTTATAG
>JAOVYW010021402.1:0-10573 GCA_025775045.1 Hiodon tergisus | reverse complement strand
GCCTCTGCCAGGCCTCTTTGATAGTTTATAGCCCCTACAGCCTGCGCTCCTTCACTGCCTCTGCCAGGCCTCTTTGATAGTTTATAGCCCCTACAGCCTGCGCTCCTTCACTGCCTCTGCCAGGCCTCTTTGATAGTTTATAGCCCCTACAGCCTGCGCTCCTTCACTGCATCTGCGAAGATGAAGATTTCCCTCATCTTTTGTGATACATTACATTACCATCTTCCTGTTACTCTTGCAACCATTCCAGATGCCAGCCCTTATTCATCCCACATTTAATATTTTTTCATCCATATTTTAAATTTGGACATACATACTTATTATCCCAAATAATGAGATGCAACGCATATACTTCACAAAAATCAATACCAGGCTGCCTCCTTGATTTAGAATACAAACTCAGACTGCATGCGGTGTTTTCATCTGCACCTGGTCACTTGCACACTTTACTGTGTCTTAAACTGCACGTCTGCACCCCCTCCCCCCCATTTACCCCTTTCAGTCCTAACATTCACACAACAAGACCAAAACAAAACAATATTGTTCAATAAAAAGTCCACTAATATAAGAAAGTAATAAAACAAACTTATGATTTCATTCTTAAAATGAACACACACACACACACACACACACAAATATAATTCACTTGTGAATGAATTACACACGTCCCCACCATATAAAAATAGCCATGTGAAAACATTGTCTAAAGCATAAAATCACTACAAAGTTTAACAATGTGTACATTGAAGGAAAAAAATAAATGATCTTATTACTCTATCCATGGAGTTCAGTATTTCCAGCCCACAGTAACATCTCTAATCCAAGAGGCCCGTCCAGTTTCTGAAGACAACTTTGGTTTTGGTTACTTTTATAACTCTCCGTTTTCGGTTTTCTCCACCTTTGCTTCTCTTCAGTTACTTGACATATGTGTGTGTGTGTGGCCACAACCTCAATCCGGGAGAAAATTGATAATGAGCAAAAGCAAGAGGGTGGACCGCATCCTCTTATTGGACGTCATTGTGCACCTGAGTGTGGTTCCACTTATGGTAACCACACTCAGGTGCTAACAATCCCAGGGGTTTAAAGAGCCAGCAAAGCTCACGCAAAGGAAATAATTTGATCCAGAGAGTCTGGATTGTATACTATATATATGGCAAAGTATGATTTAGTTTTCTTTTAAGTGTTTGTTTAAACAATAGTTTCCCAGTTTCTGAGAAACTATATTGCTGTTGTAGTTCATTTTTGTTTATGTATCTCTTTTGTTGTTTTGGATTTATGAGTTTGCCAAATTAAAAATGCCAATTAAAGGACAAACTTTCCCCCAATGTCTCTTTCTCTGGCCACTCTTGGACTGAGCATGCCTTCTTGTGCTACAGTGTGTTGATTTGTTTGTGAAGTATGTGCGTTGAATTACAACGGAAGTGTTGGAACACATGATAATGACTGGAAGGACAAGACTGGTTAAGAGAGGTGTAAGGAGTGTGGGTTGTCCTAAAAAAAAGGTTCCAGGGCACCTTGGTGCAAAATAAAAACTCATTAGGTTAATTACATAATCAAACTCAAAGAGAAATGTACATGGCACAAATGTACTAAATGATTTATGAGCTTGAGGTTTTGAAATTGTCTGCTTTCTGTATTATGTTTTCTATAGACACTAAAGAACTCAACTGACTTACCCAACAAAACCAATTACGTAAGGTCAGGTTTTATTTCTAAAGCCTGCACTTGTACTTGCAACTGTAATCTTAACACTTCAGATAAAATGTAAAGTGACATGTAGAATATGTATAATAACCAAGAGACTGTGAATATGAAAAATTAGGTCAGTGTTAAAATTAAAGCGAATGGTAGCAAATAGGCTTACGACCAACACACAAATACTTACTGTATCCTGTGTTTCATTGTAATAATGTATTCTAAAATCTTAATAATTTGCTCTGTAATTGTACATTTTAATGATAATGACTTTATAGCGAACAATTAGCAATGACTTCATGTGAATGGCATCTGTTGGACTAGCTAATAATGATATTGATATTTATATAATTCTCCTGGCGTGCTCCTGTGCACTTGTGGGCTGGAACTGCCATCAAGTGGGACTAAATTCTCCTAGAATCAACTTGGGGAGCTGCAGAGGCTGCTTTTTGTTAGATTTCCATCATTTTTTCAATTATTTTTCCCATTCCCAAATAGGACAAATTTAACCTTGTGTGGAAACACCCATTTGGGCTAGTAACATGAGTTTTTTTTGCAATGAAATTGTAATTTATAGGTGAGGAGCAGAGTTTTGAAGTACAATTCTGCATTTGATTGGTAGCCAGGGAAGAATAAACAGCACCAGGGTAATGTGTTCCCTAGATGGGCTGCGAGAAAGGATGCAGCTTTTTGAACTTGTTATTGATTTTGGGCCTAGTAGCACACGTTCAGTCTTATCACAGAATTTCAAACTCTTTTAAATGTTTAGGGTAGGATCTGAACCACTGTAGTACTGTGCCAGAAATGGCAAGCAAGTTTTCCATTCTGCTGACTAATATAATGCTATTCACTTTTTAAGATGCTGAGCTAAGATCAATAAAATTATCGTCCCTTCCCCTGCATCTGCAGCCATTTGTAAAGTGTTTGTGACCCTGACCAGAGCACTCTCAATGCTTTGATGCACCTGATTTGCCACAATACATTCAATAATCTTTTAATTTGTGTGATAGAGGCAGTTTTGAGAGAAGTTGAAATGAAATCATATTCAAGAGATGTATTAATAATATTTGTAAAAAATGGGCTGTAGACAGAAAGTTCATTCCTGATGAGCTTGGGCACAAGTTGATGAGTCCTTCACTCACATCACATCACATGGTCTCTCTTTTCTCATGCAGAAGTGGTGAAATATGTCAAGGGGAAACATATAGTTTCAGCAACTTTCAGTCAGGGAAGAAGAGAAAAATGCCTTGCTCAAATTGCCCAGCAATACCAGATGTGGTGCATCTGAAATAAAGTATACATGCGTTCTTGAAGGGAAAATTTATTTTGTGATGGGGTTCCAGAGATAAGGAGCATAGCAACATATTTTACTCATTGTTTTACTCATTACTCAAGAGAAATAGGAGCAGACATCTGCAGAGGGAAGGTTGTGTGAAGGGCAGTAATCATGAGACATTTCTGCCACTGATATTTCATGCATGTCTTTCTAGTAATGAGAGCTGTAATAGAAACTCAAGGTTGTTTGGCTGGAACTTCATTCTTATATGGGCTCCACTGAAACATGATGTTAACTGTAAGGGAATATAACATATATCATTTTATTAACTTTATTTATTAATTTTGGTAAATATTTTTTCCGACAGAATAAATTTTTCTTTATTTAACCTACCCCAGGATTATGGTTACTCCAGACACTATTGTCTGTTCATGCCATAAACAATATCTAAATAAGTATTTGGCGGGGTATTCCTGCTGTCACCTACATAGTATCTGTTTTTCAAGGTAAAGAAAGCTAGTTGTCCATAAGATGATTGGCTTATTTTGGAAATGACCGCCACTGATTTGCAGATGTCCAGCGTTGGAGTCCAGATTTCAGCCATTTTTAAATAATGTGAAAAATTCGACCACAATGAAATGCTAACCCAGTTCACCAGAATGCTGCTGACCCTGATTGTGGGTCAGTCCATGGTGTCCCTGATGAGCTTAACTGAGCCACACTTAATTGGCTGTATGTTAATGGAAATGTTGAAACACTGAAGTATTGCGGTGTGCTACTAGGGTTGCGAGATAGAGGGGTTGAGATAATTAGAGGGATGATTCTGGTGAACATGCTTAAACTGAGCTGCAGTGCTCACCCAGTGCTCACACTCTGTAGCTGGGCATTAATGAAGGCTGTGCAGCTCAAAGACTTGTTGGGGACAATTTGACATTCGGAAGAGGTGTGCCACAAACTTTAGTCATTTGGTCTTTCAGGGGGCATTGCTTTTCCTGCACAAACTGTACTGCAAGCAGTGCCAGCCGGATAACCCTTCACGTGCCCAAACGGGCATTTTGTAAATGTAAATGAGCAAAGCAGAGGCCTCTGCTTCATCCATCATTCCAAGTCTGGCAGTGCTCAAGCTGCTGCTTCAAGCACAGGGACCCAACACAAGTAGCATTCATACACTAAGAACCACAAAGCGGTCTGCAATAGTTGAGGATACAAAAGCAGTGGTGTTGGCATGCTTTCTTTGTCCTCTCTTCTAAGAACGTATTTCTCAGACATGGTTTTAAGCAAAGCCAGAGAATAGCTCACAATAGAATCCGACATTGACAGCCAAAGGACCGGCACACTGGAAACCACTACAGAGAGAGGAGAGCCCAAAAGACTAAGGGTGGTTGAAGAGTCTCACTGTCTTCTGGATGAAAATTCTGCATGCTGTGTCCTCAAAATAAACAGTATAAACCTACTGCCAAGGGGCCCAGTGAGATCTCGCTGCACCACCCTCTTCAAATGAACCCTTAACGTTCTGCTCAACAGTTTGGTAGAGCAAAAAAAAAATGCTTTTCATTGCTTTTGTCTTAGTGAGGACATTAAAGGGTTAAACAGAAAGTTAATTTAAAATTTCTTGAAGTGTATTTAAGATATTTTAGATATCATAAAATAAGGGTCATTTCAGATGAGATAAGATATTTAATAGTGTAGCACTGAGCTACGGGGGCATGGCACAGGCGAGGCAAACCAACAGAGTTCAAGGGCAGAGGTGTTTATTAAGCCACAAACAAAAGCACAGAAACAAAGGACCAGGTGGCTACAGCTAAACCAAAATCCCCTCAGGGCTTCCCTGCAGGTGGGAGTCAGGCGAAGGTGAGGGTATTCAGGGGATGATGATGAGGAGGAGGAGGAGGAGGAGGAGGAGGAGGAGGAAGGCTGGGATCTGTTGGTCAGCCGCAGGGTTCTTCCTCCTCAGACTCTTCAAGCGCTAGCAAGCAAGCCAGCAGACTCGGTCAGTAGAGTTGGAAACTCTTCTCCCCTACTGAGCCCTACAGGTCCCTTTTGTAGAAAGACCGCCAATTAGGGGAACGCCCAACAGCTGTTCCTCTTTCCCTAAGGTAAGTGGCTGCCTGACTGAATAATGAGTCCCTCGGAGGTGTCCTCGCTTGAGTGTGGATGGGTGGTGCTGAAAAGCTGGGGATTTCACCTGACGCTTCCTCCCGCGAGGGCAGGTGACCCCTATCGGCATCTCCAGCATGCATGCAAGAGTGGGGACTCTGATCCCCGCACCACAATAGATACCTCAAATTATACAGGAAGTCAATTTAAGATACAGCCCTGTTTCCAAAAAAGAAAAACAGAATCCAATGGTGTGAAAATCATTGTTTCTGAAAAAAACACATGCCCCTTTTAAATTTGATGCCAGCACACGTTTAAAAAAAGTTTGTTTACCATTGGGTTGCATCACCTCTTCTTTTAACACTATGTAAGCATTTGGGAACTGAGGAGACCAATTGCTGTAGTTTTGAAAGTGAAATGTTTTCCCATTCTTGCTTGATATAACAGTTTTGGGTCTCCCTTGTTGTATTTTTGGTTTCATAATGCGGCAAATGTTTTAAATGGGTGACAGGTCTGGACTGCAGGCAGGCCAGTTTAGCACCCGGACTTTTTTACTACGGAGCCATGCTGTTGTAATAGGTGCAGAATGTGGTCTGGCATTGTCTTGCTGAAATACGCAAGACCTTCTCTGGAAAAGACGTGGTCTGGATGGCAGCATATGTTGCTCTAAAACCTGTATATATTGTTCAGCATTAATGGTGAATTCACAGAAGTGCAAGTCACCTATGCCATGTGCACTAATGCACCCCCATACCATCACCGGTATGAATCGCTGGCTTTTGTACTGTGCGTTGATAACAAGACGGATGTTCCCTCTCCTCTTTAGCCCGGAGGACTCGGCGTCCATAATTCCCAAAAATAATTTCAAATTTTGATTCGTCAGACCACAGGAAAGTTTTCCTCTTGTCTCAGTCCATCCTAAATTAGTTTGGCCCCAGAGAAGGTGGCAGCGTTTCTGGATCTTGTTTTTTATGACATCTTTTCTTTGCATGGTAGAGTTTTAACTTGCATTTGTGGATGCAGCGACAAACTGTGTTCACAGACAATAGTTTTCGGATCTGTTCCTGAGCCCATGCTGTGATTTCCACTACAGAATCGTGTCTCTTTTTAATGCAGCGCAGCCTGAGGGCCCGAAGATCCTGGCCATCCAATATTGTTTTTTGGTCTTGTCCTTTGGGTGCAGAGATTTCTGTGAATTCTCTGAATCTTTTAATGATATTATGTACTGTAGATGATGAGATGAACAATCTCCCCATCTTTAAGTCTGAAAGAATCATCCTCTCTGAGATGCTTATTTTATAATCAATCATGTTACTGACCTGTTGCTAATTAACTTAATTAGTTGTGGGATGTTCTGTTACAACCCTTCAGGTGGTATCTGGGTCTAGGGGTAAGGAATGGCCTAACACTGCCCAGCTCGGGGGGGAGTTGTGCGTTGTTATACAAATTGACCCAAACAACTGACTAAATGTGCAATGAATACTATTTAAATAGTAAAACTTAATAATGCAAATACATGGGGTGGCACCGTTCCTAACCTAATGTTCTAAAAACTAGTATTCTACGTGCTGTAATAATGTAAACCCATGGGCGGCTTACCTATCACCTTGCTCCTGTGCATATAAACAAACATTATTTGCAACAAATGAGTGAAACTAAGGGATATAAATACAAAGGACAGCTAAACACTGTGAAATAGGGAAAGGGGTGAGCAATACAAGGCATTTTTTTTCACTCACTGTATTGTTATTTTCAATTAGTTCCTAATTTTCCCTCTTCTCGTATAAGCTGAGGATGGTTCAGCTTGTTTGGATAGTCTGGAAGGGTGCAGATCACGAGTGTGAGTCTAGTGAAGAGTCTTTGCACAAGCTTAATTTCTCATTTAGGGGTTGTTACTGGGGCACAGTGGATAGGTTGGGAGAGAAGCCCTCTTCTGGGCTATACAGCAGTGGGAGTTAGCATAGATTTAAAATTTCCATTGATGTTAGTGCATTTATTGACTTTGTAAGCCATTCTGCTGTGAGAAAATGTTTTCTACCTTTACCTTGTCTACTTGTTTTTGGTGGTTGTGATGATGGGTTCTGTGTCTACTGGCAGGAATCATTAATTTGGCATATCCTTCAGGATCCACCTGCTATCTGTACCACCAAAGGTGAAATGGAGGTAGATGTGGGTGAACAACAAACCATTGGTTTATGTGTCTCATGGGTTCCCCGGTTGTCTGGAGAGTGTAGATCAGTGCCATATGTGGAGTAGCAGTGACAGGAAAAGAAAATGTTCTCAGCATAGAGGCTAACAGATGACCAAATACGAACCTTTGTGCTGGGTATTCTGGAGGGGCTGGGTAAACATGAAGTACTGCCACTGGCTGAAGACTGCAGGGCTTCTGTGGCAGTGTTTTGGGAGGAGCTGGGGGCCCTGTTTTATTAAGAAACCCCTCTGACGGTGGGGCATGCCCATTTCTTCCAGTGTCAACAGGGTGAACACGAGACCCTGGAGAAGTACCAGCCCCACCTCTGAGAACTGTTTTCCCACCGTAAGAAGTGAGAGACGGCAGGAGCTTCTGCCCAGGACGTGATGATGAGGGATACAGTCCAGGGGCAGTCGCTGCTCGGTACCACCATGCCCAGCTAGATGAATGCCAAAAGAATAACTACCCCTCTGGGTCAGACATGCAGCAGTCGTTGTCTGGGTTGATAGTAATATATATTTAATAAATGTAAACAACCTATATTAAACTTTTGTTATTCCTGCCTCCATGAGGTCTACAACCTCCCGAAATATTATTTTGTCTCACCCATCTTTGGCTAAAAGACAAACTACACAAATAGGTTTTTAACCTGGATTTAAATATTGAGACTGAATCTCTGACAAAATTTGGTAAACTATTCTATAGTAGAGGGACTCAACCAACTGATTTAGTTTTTGCAACTCTTGTGACAGTAACATAGTCAGCTTATAGTGTGAAACTTTGCTGGGAATTGAGTTGTCCTGGCATTAAGATGCTGGGAAGCAGTCTTGTCAGTAGTATCATATACTATATATCCTATACTTTCTGTCAAAAAGTGATTTATGACCCCTGTTTGTTTGACAGTTCACAGTCTGTGAGCTTTTATGACACCTCTGCATATCCCCAACCTCCCCTCATCCCCCCACCCTCAGTCACCTTTTGAAGGGGTTAGATAAGTTTGACTTTGGGGGATGTTACTGCAAAAAAACTAACAAACAAAGGTTTAAAAGGGGGATCAGATTCTAACTAGGATCTTTACAGGCTTTGCCAGTTAAGCTCCCCGGCTTTGTGAAACATTTATTTTGTGCTTTGCGATACTAAAATATCTGCATCAACAACACCACAGGGTGTGAGGAGGGTGTCTCTAACATCTATCCCTGACAATATTATGGTTGAAAATATGGCTCTTGCCCCCAAAAAGGGGGGATTTGAGGGTTTGATCGGTTTTCTTCAAAATGTGACGGATGCTGAGGAATTTGAATGGATGTAGTCTGATGGACCAATTGGCGGATATGTTTTTGACAAAGTCGCACGATCTGTGAAAATATACGTTCTGACATCTGGTTGGGAGACATTTACAGATGACATGTCGCACATTTCACTCCCACACACTAAAGACTGGCATTTGTTTAGAAACAAAGTCTTTAGAGACTTTGATGTACCTGGTCTGGGCAGTGTCTACAACACTGTTTGGAATAGTGTATCACCACAAAAAGGCTACTACATTTTTACGAACCGTCTTGAAAAGGCCCCTGACGACTATGTTTATATTTGCTATAGCGAATACGAGATTATGATGAAAGAAATAGATGTTGAGAGGATAATGCATGACCTGAAAGTTATGTTTCTATGGAAAGACATGGTTGTTTTTCATGATATTTTTGAGAAGATAGACAGGTTGTTCAAAGGTTGCGATGTTTTGGATAGATACCAAGACATAAGAGTAAAACTTTTTCAGACATCTGAGTGTGACTGTGGGGAGGCCCATGTTGAATCACCACCAATTTTCTACGACCATTAAAAAGGTAGCTACCACCAGGACCGTTCACACCAAAGACGCACTGATCCGCTGACAAACATGGCCCTGGTGAACGATGAACAGATGTCTCAAGACTACAAGTGGCTTGACAAATTGGGTGAAAAGCTAGGAACCCCGAATTTAACATGCACACCGTGGTACGAGACTACTGAACCACTAATGGTGTTGTCTTCATCGGGTCACGATAGTGTCAGCACAACCTGTACAACCTCTGGAGAAGATGTGTTTGAATCTATGACACAGGAGGGGTTCAGACTTATAAAAGCCACTGTTGGAGTAATACTACAACACATCATCAACGACAAGTTGCAGGAGTGTTGCCTGGGACCAGTTGCGCCACCCCAGCCAGTTGCGGCATTTATGTCTCTTTGAAACCGATCCATATTTCTCCATATATCACTGTTCTGTGGAAGCCATTGTCTACGGACTGGAAGAAGAGCCCTACATTTGTGAGAAATTGAGAGAAATCAGGGAAAAATTTGTTGATTGCGAACCATCTGTTTTTGACTGTGGACTGTTGGTTTGGAAAAGTGACTGAGTTGTGACAATACGGGGAATATTTTCAACAAGTCCTGTCTGTCAAGTGATCATGTTAAACAATGTGTGAAATTTGTATTAACAGCTTTGATATATAGAATTATAGCTGATGAGGTTGCCAGTTCTAACACTAATCATGTGACTAGTGTTCGTTGTTTGCCTAATCTTAAAAAGCAAATGAAATTAACCAGAGAAATGTCTGAAGAATTGACCGACCTGATGTGCTAGTGTGCAGAAAGCAGTAAACCCTGTCACATGGTTGGAAGCTAAGCAACATTCTAGACGTCGTGGACTTGTGTCAAAGGAGTTTTGGTATTAGTCATGTTGTCAGTCTGTGTACAGGTATAACAGATGTTTGTGTAATGAAAATGACAAAAAATGAATCAGTGAATGTGTGTAAAGTGATTTAAACATTGATCGGTTTTCTGCTTGAGATAAGCAGCGACGTTTGTGCTCAATTTTTGGAGCACTTGGACACTGAGTGAGTTTGTATCAGGCATTCAGTGTGCAGCCATCATGGCAGATCTTCTTAAACCTGTTTACAATACACCGTCTAATGAGGGTTCTTTTAGTGGTAAAACACACAAAAAAAGACTGTGTTCACTGGGGTGCGATTGTCTGAAAAACATGTTTCTGAAGGGTTAGCTGGTGAAGATGCCTACACGCTTCACAAGCCAGTGCATGTTAACTATAAGAGGAACAGAGTGATAGTGCATGGTATAGACATCCAATTTCAGGCAGACTTGGTCGATATGACTATGTACTCAAAGGAAAACTACAACTTTAAATATATCAATCAATCAATCAATTTTATTTTTATACAGCGCTTTTCACATGTTGCAATGTCACAAAGACGCTTTACATAGAGAAAGATACAGTATGTCCCAGGCCTGACCCCCCAAAAGCATGCCAGTGGCAA
>JAOVYW010021381.1:0-33027 GCA_025775045.1 Hiodon tergisus | reverse complement strand
AGTTGCAGCTGAGTGTGCGTCCCATTTGTTTTACAGGTTGAACCCCTTTAACTATTGTCACTGGCATGAGCTTTAATTTTATGTAGATTGTCATCAAAATTTTGTTTGTACTGGGTGGAGTTTTGTCTATATGGGTCTTTTTCTATTTTCTGTGGGGCATAGCACTGATTAATGAATGCTGTCATATTTAGAGCAATTTAGACTTTACTTTGATATCTATAAAAAAAACGTTAACATTTTTTGTTAAAAAAAGCTGGTGTGGCACCTCGATTATACATACTGGCTCTTAATTGCCTGATAAGAAACGTATTATGTACTAATGCATGAACTGGTTTGTAGTTGAGCTTCTAAACCACTGTTTCAGCAGTGGTCCCTTGTCACAGTTCAGGAATTAGTTGAATAACACTTTTGTTGTTTATTTTGACAGAGATTAAAAACTTTTTTGTTTTTGTATTTTTCATGTCCATTTGCCAGTTCTTGCCAGTTCATTTTAAAGCATGTTTGTATTTTTTATTGTGTGCTACCTCGGTTTAGACACTGATGCATGTCATAATTTCGCTCTTGCACATGTTCAGAAAACTGTCATGTAGCTTGGTTTTCTTTGTCTTTCAGTCATGGAGATGACTTGATCGTAACTCCATTTGCACAGGTTTGGGCTCATATTAGCTGAATTTTAAATATTTCAATGCTTTAATGTTTTTAGAATTGATATCTGCCTCATTGGCATAACCATACTTTTATTTTAAGTTTATATGGCCTTATAGCCCTGTCTCAAGATCCATGATATATCCCTATGTGTCCAGGTACTGGCCAGCTTGAGAACTGTACGGAATAATTTTTCTGCATTAACTAATCTTCAACAAGACAGAGCTTCAAACAAGTAAGTCTGAATCTTTTTATTTATATAAGATTTATTTGATTTGATTTTAATTACAAAAGTGCCATACATACAATGACTCAATGAGTGAAATAGCAATGTAAAAATACAATGTAAAAAAGTTGCTATTGAAAATACTTCTGAAGTGTTTTGTCTCATGTCATGGAGAAAACTGTTCCTTTTTTCACCTCCACAACCAGGCGGTCACCCATCTGTAACCAACCACCCATTACTAAGACCTCCTTCACAGGTAAGATCTTGTGACTGATGTAGTTCGACTAATTACTGCATCTGCCAGTTACATTTTAAAGGGCATGTTTTTCTAGGGAGCCACTGAATTCTTGATTTAACCATGTCCGAGAATCGAAACACGGCACCTTAACATAGTGGTTTACTAAGCATTGATGATTTTGAGATTTTTAAATTTTTGTTGCTTAGTTGAAGCTACTATGCAAAGCGACTTACAGAGCTTACATTATCAGTCTTTTTTGTTTAACGCTAAGAGTCACATGCAGTCATGTGAAAAAGAAAGTACACCCTCTTTGAATTCTATGGTTTTACGTATCAGGACATAATAACAATCATCTGTTCCTTAGCTGGTCTTAAAACTTGGTAAATACAACCTCAGACGAACAACAACACATGATATATTACACCGTGTCATGATTTATTTAACAAAAAAAGTCAAAACGGAGAAGCCATGTGTGAAAAACTAAGTACACCTTATGGTTCAATAGCTTGTAGAACCCACTTTAGCAGCAATAACTTGAAGTAATCAAGTTACTGTTCCAGAAGTCTTGTGGTTTTAGAGAAAAAGCCAAAATGGAGAAGCCATGTGTGAAAAACTAAGTACACCCTTACTGCTTCCATTAGAATTAAAAGGCTAAATAGCACCTAATTAAATGCCCTTGGTTAATTGATCATCAGTAAGTGTGACCACCTCTATAAAAGCCGAAGTTTTAGCAGCTGGTCTGGCGTATTCAGGTGTGTGTTAACACAATGCCAAGGAGGAAAGACATCAGCAATGATCTTAGAGAACCAATTGTTGCTGCCCATCAATCTGGGAAGGGTTATAAGGCCATTTCCAAGCAATTTAAAGTCCATCATTCTACAGTGAGAAAGATTATTCACAAGACATTCAAGACAGTTGCCAGTCTTCCCAGAAGTGGATGTCCCAGCAAATTCACCCCAAGGTCAGACTGTGTAATGCTCAAAGAAATTGCAAAAAACCCAAGAGTTACATCTCAGACTCTACAGGCCTCAGTTTGCATATATGACAGTGCAATTAGAAAAAGGCTGAAGAAGTATGGTTTGTTTTGAAGGGTTGCCAGGAGTAAGCCTCTTTTCTCTAAAACCACAAGACTTCTGGAACAGTAACTTGATTACTTCAAGTTATTGCTGCTAAAGTGGGTTCTACAAGCTATTGAACCATAAGGTGTACTTAGTTTTTCACACATGGCTTCTCCGTTTTGACTTTTTTTGTTAAATAAATCATGACACGATGTAATATGTTATGTGCTGTTGTTCGTCTGAAGTGGTATTTACCTAATTTTAAGACCTGCTAAGGAACAGATGATTGTTATTATGTCCTGATACGTAAAACCATGGAATTCAAATGAGCATCACAATAGAGAAAGACTTGAGCAGCCAAATATATGATACATTCAATCAGGGTTTGTGTAAAATTAAAGGCATGTATGAATAGGTTTTCATAACCTGCGTAACAGTTAGTGTTAATCGTCAGAAATGTTTTTTTGCAGTGGCACTTTCATTGGAATGTTATATTACAGCTTTAGTAGGGGTTCTTTTGCTGATGGAAGTGGATAACGGGTCAGTAGACAGAGCCAAACAACATGTCTCATCCTGCACAGGTGCTTTAAAGAGACGACTATAATTCATGTATCAGATTGCACAATCCAAAATTGCACAATGGAAATTCAATAGCAATCTTACTTTAAGACAGGTCTGTAAGTAGATCTCACACAGCTCCCCTTGTCACACAGTCTGCCTCACATGTGAGAACTAGCTGGTTCTCCCCCCAAGGAGCTGTCCTGCATACGTGAGGTCTGGATTGACCCTGCTGCCCTCAAGGACACATGAAGCAAAGTCAGCAGTGTCTGGAGTTAGATTAATGGAGTTTTAAGATTCTCCCTTTGAAATGAAAAGAACCAGCAGCTCCTCTTGCAAGGCCTTTGAAAGTTACTTTAAAAAGCAATTTAACAAACAACCATACAATTGATTCTCCATGTCTAGGCACATGACGATTCTTTATAACATGAGATATTATTAGTTATTGTAACAATGGGTTTTACAATGTTTTAGGGGAAGATGAGGCTCATCTGGTTCAAGTCAGGATTTAGCACCTAGGTCACAGTTGACAGTTACCTTGGATTATAAATAAATAGTTTTGCTCTATACTATACTGTTACTTAATGTATACTATACTGTTACCTTCAGGCTTTAAAATAAACTGTGCTACGTGCCCTGTAACAGGAAGCGGGCCCATCACGACGATTCGTATGATGTGTAGTCATGCATTTAATTTGTATCTGAAACAAAGAAATAATTTTTAAAAAACAGTGATAGAATATTGACACAAAGAAAAGACATGATTTTTGTCTAGAACAGCAGTTCCCAACATGTGGCTGTGTGCATGGCAAATATTTCTTGTGCGCTGATTATGTATTTGTTTATTTATATTTACATTTACAACAGTGGGTAAAAGGCCACTACTTGGAGTGGTGTCGTACCTTCTCACTTTCCTGGCATAAGAGCTCCAATCCAGAAATAAGAAAAAAATGAATGAATATTTGTATAATCGTAGTTGCAACATCAGTGCCAAGTTTTTAGGAAATGGCACCCCTAACTAGTTATATCAGGTGGCCTGCAGAATGTTTGGAGGTTGTAAAGGGTTCTGAATAAAAAGATTTGGGAACCATTTGTCTAGGAGATACAAACTGCTCATATATTGTATATAACAAATTACTCTTAAGTAGTGCAGATAAAAATGTTACTGGTATTTATAGCATGTCTTCACTGTAAAAGCATAAATAACCAAAAATATTCTCTGCATTAGTCAGAAAATAAAAATTATCAGATTTTATATGGCTAGCCTTTTGTAAACGGCTGAACAGACTACCGCATGGTGTGATGGTTCTGTCCTCTGTTAAAAATCTGGGCTGCAGTCTGTTTTTTCTCCCTGTCCCTCCTCACTCCCACTCCCAACCTCTCCGCGATTCCAGTCCGCAGTTTAACAGCAGCTGTGCCAGGGGCCGGTCTCTGATGTCGCACTAGGCACGAGAAAAATGCTATTGACGTCAGCAGAGCCATCATCAGCGAGGACGGCACCCCCTGCTCATGGAACCGCGCCAAAACGCTTGCTGAGTTGCTGAGCTGTGGATGAGGGGAGGGAGAGCCAGTGTCCACAGCTGGACACGCCACCTACCTATGCACTAATTTGCCCCCCAGTCTGAAAAACGTCTTGTGTCTCTATAATGCAGCAGAGAGCTCGTAGAAGCTCTTAGCGTCCTATGTGCAGGCATTTGGCTAGAGGGCAAGGCTCCGTATGAATTGGGTTTAGCCTAAAAACTCTGTGCAACACCAATAGCTCTATATAGCTTAATGCTCTGCTTAGTGCTTAATGTGATCTACTAGATATTATTAGGGATTTGTAGAAGTTCCTTTGCAGAACATATTTCAACACACAATCGCACAATTGTTACATACTGAATAATACCTTCCAATCCAACTTAGAAATAAAGACCCCACTGGAAATCGTTTTATGTAAACAATTCATTTGATTTAAAGGCTCTTCAAAAATCATTTGGAACTGAAATTGCTGAATAGTATATAATACAAATGCCCCAGTTATTACTTTACAGTAGGATGCAAATATTTTCACTACTCCTGGAATACTAAGAAAAATGGCATTCACTGGATGCACCATTGCACTCAGTAAAGATATCCTAATGATAATTATCTTTAAAATAATGTACAGGGTAAATCTAACCAATTTATAATCTCAATGATTAACTTGTATCTATGAAATCCTATACAACATGTAAACATCCTAACCTACTCCTCTTGATTCAACCTTCAACTTTCTTCTAGCAATATTATCACGTTTTTGGTGTTGGTACCTTTAACCAACACTTTTAATCCAACAGAAGCTGCCTTACCATTATACCAACCACCTTAAAAAACTAATGCAAGTATCTGTAGTGGTGGGGAAACCGTTTTTTTTTTGTTGGCAAGCAGTTCACAATGTTGTTACTTTAGGACACAAACCCAGAACACCATTGTCTCATTTTACCCAAGATCCAGAACTCACATGATAAATACATGATGACTAATTAAATAAATATTAGTCATAATAATTAAATATTGCAATGCCTTTCTAATTACATTTTCAGAATCCAGGCATTCATTGAGTTAAGTGTGTTTCCAAAAGTGTCTTTAAATTCAATCTCTAGTAGTCAAGCAGCAAATTTAAGTACAGTTGCACACCCTTGCACTTATAATAATTAAAAATAATAATAATAATAATACCCCATGTCTTCAAAAATTAGTAGAAATTTAAAAACCTGTTGTCTCCTCATTCTTTTATTAGAGTTTCCACATTGCAGAAGTATTTTAATCTTTTTAAAACTTAAGTTTAATATTTAAATTCAGAAAATAAACATAAATGTCATGAGCAAAATTATAGGTACCCAAGAGCTAATATTTTTCTGAACAACATTTGACAAAGATAACTGCAGATAAACAGTTCTTGTAGCCATCAGTAAGATTCCTGCAGCTCTCTACTGGCAACTTGGCCCACTCTGCAGCTGCAAACTGCTCCAAGTCAGCAATGTTTAAGGGGTGGCTTTGCCCAACTGCTGATTTCAGGTCTGGCCAAGAGTTGTTTTTTTTTTTATGGGATTGCGATCTGTACTCATCGCTGGCAACTCCAGAACAGTCCAGCGTTTCTTCTTGAACCATTCCTGAGTGCTTATTGATGTGTGTTTGTGATTGTCTACCTCGAAGACCTACAACCTTCATTCCAAAACACTTTGATAATCGGCTGATTTCATGATGTCTTCCACATGTTGAAGTTCCCTAGTACCATAGGCAGCAAAGCATCCCCACAGCATTATCGAACCTCCCCCATAGGGAGGGTATTCTTCTCTTTGAATGCTTCATTTACAGAGGTCGTCTGTAAACATCTGAGGTCAAGTATCTTCTTGCGGCCACGTGCTGGGTGGACCCAGTTTCACGGGTCGCAAAATTCTTGATTATATTGCGGACTTTGGAAAGAGGAATCCCAAGGTCCCAGGAGATGGACTTGTAACCTTGAGAGTGTCCTCAGATAGTTATTTGCTCTTCACCATCTTGACAGTTGTACAAGGAGCAGGATGTTGTGTTTTCACTTTCTCAAAACTTGTTGAGTGGCAATTTATACCTTGTAGGTGCCCGCAAAATTAATAAGATTAATAACACAGTAAACAAGCGTCAACTGCCTCCAACCAAAAAAAAATTAATTCTCCTGAGGAAGAATAATATATAATATAATATAATTATATTATAATAATATATATAATATAATTTTATATTTATTTTCTGAATTTAAAGATTTAACTTAAGTTATAAAAAGAAAACATACTTCTGCAAACTCCAATAAAAGAATGTGGACATCAAAAGTTTTTAAAATTTCTACTGATTTTTGAATAAATGGGGATTATTTTTTTTAAATACAAGGGTGTGTATATTTTTGGACGCAACTGTACATACACTTACGTGAAGCGGCACAGCAAGTTATCCAACTATCCAGACAATGTTGCAAGTTTGCTGCAGAATTTGACTTTTGAGCTACCAGTGCCTTAGTGCTGTATCTTCAGTTAGAAATCGCAGCAGTAGAACACAAATTGGGAAAAGTCCTTTGTCTTATGACATAATTCCAGATTGATTCATGGTTTATAAAAGATAACCACTAGTGTAAAGTATTGGCATGTATGTTGTTTATATCTGTGCAGTTCATTGAGCTTGTTAAAAAAAAATTAAATTGCACTGTTTATTTTTATCAAAAAATAATATAGCAGACTGCCTTATCCAAGTAAACTTATCATGCATACAACTTAATCTATAAACGTGTTTAAATAAAATTTTAACTAATATGGAAACTTTTCACTTTTGTGGACTGAAAAAAAAGATTCAGAATAAAAAAACGAGCCATCTAAAATTTGATATAATTTAATAAGAGTGGAAGAGCATGCTCTTAATGACTAAGAAGTAGGTTTCACTCCTTGCATGCCACTAGCTCCAGTTCCCAGTTCCTGGCCTGGCTTTCTGTGGCACCCGTATTCTTCTCCTTTGCTTGGCTCTTCTGCTTCAGGTAGTGGCTCAGAGCAAGCAGTGCTCATGTTCAGCTACACAGTGCCTCATGAGCTGTGCACTGGTGACTAAAGGATCGAACAGACAGTGATTTACCTTCCCCCTCTGACATTTTTTTATTTTTATCACGGCAACTTTTACCAGTGTGTCACTGCTGCGGGAGACTTCAGCAACAGGAAGTGAAGTCATCTGCTGCTATTGTCACCACTACATGTGGTGTTTTCCGTACTCTCCAAGGGTTGTACTGCGGACCCTCTTTGTTATGGCTCCACTAGTCTGCATATTTAAAAGTAGCAGAGTGTAAGAAGTTCTCCGGATGCCCAGAGACAGCATGGACCTTTTCACAAGACCGAGTTTCATCCCATTCAACGAGTGGAATTATTTTGGCCTCGATTGTGAGGATCTCATTTTGGACTTCTGAGGACCTCTGTGTTCGTGTGTGCATGCTTGTGTGCGTGTGTGAGTGCCTGTGGATGTGTATGTGGACCTGTTTGTGTCTATATTTGTGTATTCATGTGTACTTTTTCTCTATTGCAAGATGCTTAGATCCTTTGTCGAAACGTTTTCCAAAGGAATGACGAACTGATTTCTGATGACTCTACTTTACTCACTCGGGTTGCTGGGATTCATCCACCACCTAGGATCCCGTGGAGTTTTTTTACTACAGCATGAAGAATCACCCATGTCTCCGCTCTGGGCATCCCGATATGGCTGTCTATGGCATGGAGGATCCATGGGGAGCTTCTGTTAGCCCAGTGAAGCGCCTAAAAACTGACCACCACCTTCCCCATCTCCTTCCAGAGGAGGCCTTCCAGAAATTGGCCACAGAAACCCTAGAGGAGTTGGACTGGTGTCTGGACCAGCTGGAGACACTGCAGACTAGACACTCTGTCAGCGAGATGGCCTCCAACAAGGTAAAGCAACTTTAAGCAAATCCTCTGTTTCCCTCATTAGGACTGTATTTGTTTGTACAATCCCTCTTAGAAAGCCTGATGTAGTTGGATAGATTCATACAGGTGCTCACGTAGCCATGAGTAGTTTTTGCGGGCAAGTGTCAAGATGGCTGCTTCAGGGTGGCAGTCTGAGCACACCTGTACACATATATTTACACACAAACAACTGCTCACATTAGTTTTGAGTATTGCTAGAAATCATTCACTGTGCTCATCAATGGTGGCTTCAAAATGACCTTCCAAATAAAGGGATATCATTAAGCAGCTCAGTAGTCTCACAACGTGCCAGCTTCTGAGACATAGGGAAAAACAGTTTCTGTCTAAGTAAATGTGCTTATGCTGAGGGGGGTGACAGGCCGTCTGGGGGTAGAGGGGGGGTTGTATGCAGCAACTGTATCTGATGATGGCTAGACCTTAACTTCAGGCTAAATTATTTTTTGTTAGCATTTAGATATTGCTGACTTAATGTCAGGACATGTCTTCTTCAAAGAGCCTGGTCACAGGCAAATACATTTTCTAAAAAATGTGGTTTATGGTTTAAGGGTGTAGTGTTTTTTATAGATGCTATGTGACAAGACAAACTTCATAATGGCAATGAACAATTAAGGTTTTGGGAAGCTTCTAGTCTGTCAGCTTCAAGCTGAAATTCTGAATGGCGATGTGTTAGCTGACTCTAACTGGACTGAAGGTCATGCAGAAGACCAGACCTTGTGAGTATTCCAGTCACATGCAAGCTGTCTAAACGCTACTTAAGAGACAATCATATCTCACATTTCTCTTCTTTTCACATATCGAGTGTCGTAAATCTGTCAAGCTGTGCCAAATATTTGTTAAAACCAGAGCTCTACACTGAAGTAGAGTTGCCCTAAATAAATTTGCATTTTAATTTCCTTTTATATTAGTCAAATGCAGTAGCCAGTGACCTTTAAACAGTGTTTGCTTATTTCAATAAGGCAACTGATCTGTTTTATTTGGACCTCAAAATAAGATGTTTAATAATATTAACAAATATATTTTGTTGTTGTAATTGTTATTGGGCTGGTGAACAAATTAAGTGTGCTACATTGTGCTCTACACAAGAGTAAATCACCTGTCATACAGATCACAGAAAATGACAAGCTAAGCTAGCCTCCTTGTTCTGAGATGTCTGGTTCCTTTCTTTATAATAGATGCCTTTTGTTTTTAGCACAAAATTCGAAATGCCACCTGCCAAATAGTATACTACACTTATATTAAAAGACCATTTTGCCCCCAGTATTTTAACATATTTATACAATTAGAGAAGGCTTTTTACCTACCAGTCTTCCTAATTTTTTGAGCTTTATCGTTTCCATTTTAATCCAATACGATTTGTATATGTGTTTGTTTAAGTTTAGATAGAGTTTTCATAATCAGAAGTATTTTATGATGTTTTTTATTTTGTCTTGCAAATTATGATTTCAGTACAGTGCATAAAATATGCAAATCTCCTTGTATAAAAACCCCAAATGAGGAATAACTAGTATTAGTAACATGTAGGTAACATGGTTATGCTTGGTGTCATACTGCTGAACGTAATCATTTAAAGGACAATTCCAGGCTTAGGTGTCTTGTCATAATATTAAGAGTAATATTAGCACAATTCGGGACACAAAGGAATGTCTAGATCTGAAAGTATGAGAGCAATGTAACTACACATATCCAGAGTTTGCATATGTATGTTACATTGCTGTTTGTTACTATTGTAATTTTAAAGCTTCAATATGGGTTTTTGTTTCACTGTATAATTTTCTCCAGGCAGAGGAATTCTGGCTAGTTTATTATTGTCGTCTGATAGTTTTGAGTCATAAGGCATTGTGTAAAAACAAAACAATGAGTAAGAAGATTGTGCAAGGCCTGATTATGTAATCCTCTTTAATACAATCAGCCCCCACTGTTTAATACAACGGATTGATATTCCCTGATCTTTTTAGGAATGGATTATAAAATCTTAAGGAGAATGCATCCCCATTCACAAAGCATCGTTACCCAATATGGCACCTAGTCTATTGTCATGCTTATCCAAAATAATTAACTATTATCATTAACTATTATTAGGTAATGTGATATAATAGCGACATTTTCATTTAACCTTATTTGAAATTTGTATTAAAATATAATCAATGTTGTTCATATATTAAAAAAATATTTAAAAGGTGTATATAGTTCTGAAGTTTTAATTTGCATTTGCTATTTTAAAAATCAATAACAGTCAAATAAACATGTCTAACAACTGAGTATTAAATGTTTTTTTCAAAAGTGTCTAACAAGTCTAAACCTGTAAAAAATTTGTTTACAAAATTCCGGCCTTCGAGAGCCAAAAAAAGTTATACTTCTTAAACTTTTTGTACTCAAAAATTTATAATTAGTCAAATATAAGCACATTGAAATATATATATATATATATATATTTGATAACTATATTTCCACATATGATTCTCATACACAAAAAAATCAAAGACAAAATACTTTAAATGAGTTGTACTGCATTAGGAAATTAAAGCATACCCAAGTTTCATCTTTGAAAGGTCAGCTGGGAAGACCTCAGTAAGGCTCCAGTTTGTTTTGGTCGTAATTTGGGCTTTTTGGGGAAGAGGAAGGCTGCCCTTTGTGACATGCGTTCTAGCAGCGGTTAGTACTGTTTTTGACTTAGTTTGTCTGCAAAAAAGGAAGTTTTTAAGTTAATGAAACTATCAAAAACTGGAGCTAAACTACAATGACTGAGTTTATGGTGTTTATGGTGTTGTTCTTGTTATTCTAGTACTTCTGCTCACAGTGCAAACATTCAGGTTCCTCCATAAAAGAACACTTCTAAATGTCTCACTAGTTCAGTGTTTGTAAAGAATAAAAATTAACCCTCTGAGAATTCAAGTTTTGATAGTGTGCTGGGATATGCACTGAAGGCACAGAGCTTCCCCAGGGCATCCGTCTCTATATTTTTCCATCCGTTTCTAAAATAACCCAGGGACACAAGAATGACATCAAGAGTTGCCATCTCTCTGCCCTTAGCCTACTTCTCCTGGCTGGTATGTTTGTGACAGCAGAGCGTCTCTGTGCACTGGGCATGCTCCAGATCTCCAGCATCACCCTGCTGTGCTGCATGCCGATGAGTGGATCGGCCTGCCTCTACGGCTGCTGTGTGCAGCAGGCTGGGGTGTGTGCCTGGGACGCAGTACCCACCCCTAAACCACTGCCCCACATTCCCCGTCTCCATGGTGACATACGCAAACCAAGGATGGCTTGTGGTAACCGTGACGAAGGCAGGACTTGTAATTGAAATGGTTTTATTTTTTTTGGACCTGCAAATAATATGGGTATGTGCATAATGGAGATGAAAGATAAATACATTCCAAGGTTATGTGATGGAAAAGGGAGGGGGTTAGAGCATATGGAGTACTATGCTTCTATCTGCGGTTGTGAATCCTGTGGTTGTTGTATCCCTTCCTGAGTCATATCTGAGATGCAAAAAGGATCTAGAAGCCATGAAGCAAGAGTTTGTGGCACCTATGTGGCAGGATTAAAAGAAAAATCAGAGTAATCCTATTGTGCAGGTCATGTCTTTTTTTTTATATATATATAAATCCTTTGCATGCAAGGCCTACTTCATATTCCATTATAATGACGCCACCATTATATTATATAGGATTTGAATAATTCTAACAGTGTTCTATGTGCAGTGTGCAAAGAGGGACCATAAAGGGTCATGGATTTAAATTGTACAGCACTGGAATCTTATTTTTTGTTTTGCAAGTTTAGAAGTTTCTGCCTGTGGCTGTTGGTGTCTATTGATTTCTGGCTCCTGTATCCCATTACTATAATTGACTAATTGCTTGTCAGATCAAGCTCTATAAAATTTCTTGGTTGAAGCAAATGAACAGCAGATGCAGACTATGGGCCATTCAAATTTATCAACACTAGAATCCTCTTTCACTATTCTGAGTTATTTCTTAACTCGGTGTCAAAAATAATTCATCCAGGGAATATTATTAATTATGAATTAACAAATTATGAAACTTAGTTTTATTCAAAGGGGATTTAATTTGGGTAATGAGTTCACAGCCCCTGCTTTCTCTATGCAGGTCCATGCATGTTATACATGTGATATGGGTTCCTTTCTCACCATTGACCACTGGTTATCTTTCATGTAACTTGTGTTAGTGTATTGATATGACAGAACATGTTGCTGGAACTTTACTGGAGGGATGGAACACCATTCTTCTAAAAGATATTCCCTCATTTGGTGTTTTGATGATGGTGATTGAGGGTGTTGTCCAACTGGGTTGAGATTTGGTGACTACGAAGGCCATAGCATATGATTCACTTCATTTTCACAAATTTTCACTGAATGGTTTCGTCAAACCATTCAGGTAAACCCTCACACCCTGTGGATGGGGGCATTGTCATACTGGAAGAGACCACTCCCATCAGGATTGAAATGTTTCACCATGAGATAAAGGTGATCACTGTAGCAATTGCAGTGACCCTTTCCTCTAAGGCAGGGGTGCAAAACATAATAATAATTCCCTAACTGAAATCTAATGCAGTTCCAGAATTGCCCACATGCAGATGCAGTTACTGATATCACCACTAGATGTCCTCACGTCTGTGTTGATAGGCTGCAACATTGGCCGGTACCAAAGTAATACTTGCAGGTTATCTTTGTGCATCGTGTGAAAATGTATTTTTAAAAAGAAACGGAAGGTAGATTCTGAATGCCGAGTATTTCAAGAGAAATGGACAACAGAATATTTCTTATGGGAAATAAATTAAAAACCCATATGTTAAATTTGGTCTCAGCAAGTGGCGGTCCTCACCGAATTTTATATTCGACGCACTATGAAACAAACCATGGAAGGTAGTACAGCCAGTGTACTGGGCAGTCACGTACAGAAAAGGTAAATAAGCACCTAAAAAGCTACAGTCTGTTTTTACTCATAGGTAGTTTTGAGAAACATACACTTACAGTAAAGTTACAAGTATATTAATAGCATCCCTGCTAGGTGTAATCATTTGAACAAACATAATTCAATTGATCAGACTTATAGTTAATAATAACAAATGATAGTATGTGGGCTAATGGCCCTGCCCGTCTAATGTGATATTGTGGCCAATGTGGGCCCCAACCCCAAATGAGTTCCCCACCCCTGCTCTAAGGGGACAAGTGGACCCAAACCATGCCAGGAAAATGCATAACAGCATAAAAGAGGCTTCGGACTCCCTCACTCTAGGTTTTTAAATTTTACTAGTCACTGTCTGTATAGAAAATATAAGAAATATTTAAATTTTGTGCTTTTTGTGGAAAATATGTGTGCATGTTTTGGAGTGCGTGGCATGTGTATGTGAGTGTGTTCTCTAAGGCACTGAATTTATGCAAGTACATCCACGGAACAGTTTATGTAACATTAGCTTTAGTGAAATAAAGCCAATACTATCTTAAAACCAACTGAAGCATTAGATTTTGTGGTTGGCACAATTATCCACAAGCACTGAATTGGGGAACTGCTGTATTTTAATCTGTACTCTCTAAATAGAAAGACCCTGATGATGGAGTTAATAGGGCTTAGTAGTCAGAGTGGGAGTAGAGGAGGTGTTATCACCCATCATTAAAGTGGAACCACTAAAGCCTGGCTTCAAAGCACCTGCTCAAACCACATTCATGTCATAAGCTAAGTGTTGTTTTTTTTCTTCCTGTAAAACATGTACTTATTATAGACTAATATGAGGGCTGAAAATAGCCTACATAGAAAAAAAAACTTTGGAATATATAGTATCAATATAAAATTAAGCTGTGAAGGAGAGTAAGCCAGGCAAAGAGTCAAATACATTTTTGGAGTCTATACATTTGTTTGAACACATCAGCTAGTTTTCTGCAGCTCTGCAGAAGATGATACAGTTTACCGGCATTTTGAATATTTTTTTTAATTTCCTGGTCTTAATTCATGGTTTTGTAGGAAAGTATTGTAGTGTATTGCCATTGTTATGCCAACAACATTAATTAGTACTTTTGGTCCGTTTCTGGGTTTCATTAGATTTTTGACATTAGCTGAACTGTAGCATATAAATTTGGCTTGAAGTTAATTATTTGCTCCCTCTTTCATGGGGATAAATATGTAATTATAAAAAATAAAAATATTTTAATTTTTCAAATGTATTTTCAATTAAATGCTTTTTTGTCTATATTGTATGAAAATACAATGGCATATGTGATCAGATTATTTAGTAGTTTCCATTGCAACTATACCAGTCGCTGGAGCACATCCTGTTTTAATGTATGGCTTTTTAAGATTAATCGTTCAAAGTTTTTCAAATGACATTTAACATACTCTAATAATATGTGCACAGTTTAGAAAAGGTCTTATAAAATCTCAGTCTCTCACTTAGTTAGATCTGGCATATTAATCATACTTTGTTGCATACATTCAGCACCTTGCAGCCATCATTTAAAACATATGATATGCTACTTTGTATGGCAAATGTGATATCGTATCCAATTCAATTTGTTTTCCAGTTCAAGAGAATGTTAAACCGGGAACTCACTCACCTCTCAGAGATGAGCCGCTCCGGGAACCAGGTCTCAGAATACATTTCAAATACATTCTTGGGTGAGTCTGACCATACAGAATTCCAGAAGAACACACATCTATAACCAAGAAAGACCATGAAAAGGGATTTGCCCTGTCTGATTTTCCACAATTTTAAAAATTCTGTTATTGGATAAAACAGACCCCTGGTGAACAAATAACACAGTATGTTAATATTAATTAAATTAATTTATAAAAGTTATGCAATACCCAATGCCCCTTCAGACTCAAAAACCTTTACGCCACTACAATAACTGAAACTAAATGCTTCCTGTAGTTATTGATTAGTCACTCACAGTGCCATGGAGTAATCTGCTCCATGCAGATCTGCTTCAACGCAGACCTGATTCTTGCTCTTGGAAAGATTTTGGCAGGGCTGCCACTCCTGGGAAGATTCCCTGCTGTCCCAAACTCCCTCCATTTGGACAGTATGGCTCTGACTGTGGTTTGGTGGAGAAACAGTGCCTTTGTACCCTTTCCAGACTGATAGGCATCAACAACTTTTTTACAGAGGACTTGCTTTAGATCATAGCATGATGTGCCCCTAGAACACGTGTGCTTACAACTTCACTCTGGTAATAAGGGCTAAAGTTATTCAGGACTGGACCAAATCGGGCCTGATTGTTAACTAAAGTGTTAAAACAACTCATCCTAATCATTACTTTAATTAGTGTGAGTTAAATATTTCAAATTTAATTTGAAAAAATGCAGAAAATCAAATGGGGTCCTAATCCTTTTTTCACAGTACTGTATATGTAAATGGATGATAAAATGGCCAGTTTAGTGGTTAATATGGCAGTCACTTTGGATTAGCCGCTACTAACTACTAAGAAGTTAATTATAAACTAGTTAGCTGTTCCCAAGATATGTGTTAATACATTTAATTTAACTTATTAATTGAATAGAGCCTTTAACCTTTTTTTGTTTTATTGAGTAATTTAGCAGAAAAATATTCCATGTCGCAATAAATGCGAAATAATCTTATCTCATTCATTCTTAAGCATTCTTAAGCAGAAACACATGGTTTATTTGTTCTGGTCCTAGCTCATACTTGGGAGTTACTCACATCAGATAAAAAAACCCTGCCCACAGTTTGCCTTTTGTCAAAGGGTACCTGTGATATTGCCATCACAGTTATGGGTAAAATTATTTGTTATTTCTAATTAATTATCATTTTCACAATATATCGTTAAAAGACATGGCTCTTTTAGTAGTGGAACCTATTATTGGAATATACATTTTAAGGCTGGGACCAAATCAAAACTGGGGTAAGCTGTGGAAATCGTTTAAATGTTTTTGTTTTTTTGTTGTTGTTGTTTTTTCTTTTTTTTCTTTTATTCTACTTATAAAAAAAAAATGCTATTAAATACGATTATGCAAAGGGAAATTTGGTCGCAGCCTCAGGGGCAACAAAAATTTTAAAACTCTTACACCAGCTGGCATACACAGCACTGATCCCCCATTTCTCTTTCCTGGCTGCCCTATTCCCCAAAGATAAGCAAAATGATGTGGAGATGCCCACCCCACAGACACAGAAAGAGAAAGAAAAGAAGAAAAAGCCTATGTCGCAGATCAGTGGAGTGAAGAAGCTAACGCACAGCACCAGTCTAACTAACTCCAACATACCGCGCTTTGGTGTCAGGACGGACACGGAGGATTCCCTGGGCAAGGTGAGAGAGTCCAAACCTAGTTTGGTGCAAATCAAGTAAGTCTGGAAAATTTTAACTAACATTTTTTTGGTATTTTAGGAGCTGGAAGATGTAAACAGATGGGGCCTTAATGTATTCAAAGTTACAGAGTTTTCCGGAAATAGGCCTTTAACTGTTATGATGTATACAATCTTCCAGGTAAGATTTTTTAAATAAATAAAACAATGATCATTTCACAATTACACATCACTAAATCAATTATTTGTTCTAATAGCAGGGATGACATTGAATGTGTTTGGCTTTGTTGTGCTTATGCTAAATACGTTTAATTCATTGCTGTATTTTGGCTTTGATTTCAGGAAAGGGACTTGCTAAAAACATTTAAAATCCCATTAGATACCTTTATCACTTATTTGATGACTTTAGAAGACCATTACCATGGAGATGTGGCATACCACAGTAACATCCATGCGGCTGACGTCGCCCAGTCTACACATGTTCTTCTGTCAACCCCTGCTTTAGAGGTAAGGAGCTGAGCTTCAGTGAAGGTCAACAAAGTAGAAGAATGCTTGTTTAAATGCTTCTTATTATAAAATCAAGCATGTACGCCCATGTACACCTGTGAAAATTCAGGCAAACCCTGGAGAGGACATCGGCCCATGGCGTGGCAGGCAACAAAAGGGATATCGGCCTGTGTATGATTGTGGTTATAGAATGTATAGAGAACTTTAGAATAGTATTATATGAATTATTGTATGATATCTGTAATAATGCCCAATTGACATTTTTCAATTTAATAAATTTGCTTAGACAATGTTTTAATTAGTGTGGAGTAGTCTCTATATTAATGTTCATCATTTCAATAAATAAAACATTCTTAATTAGATCATAGCAGAAACAGTCTATACATACTGAGACTATTTCTTATATCTACACGCATAATTTTCCCAGCTAGTCCTACTTATTTTCAGGTCAAGAGCACTCCCAGGACTACTTATGAGAGAGACCTGCCCACTGTATGGCTGGCGGCTTTCTACAGCTTACTGTGCATTATCAAAGTCTTTACTATACTACATGAATAAGGAGGGCAGGACAGACATGCACTTTTAAATCAATAAAGTTTTAAATTAAATACATTTTACATTAATTTACATTTTAACACATACTGTATATTGCATTCAGTGTAGAGCCCGTTAGTTATGCTTAAATGAAGTCATTTTATTATTAGTTAAAAGAATATTGTGGTAGAAAGCCGTAATGTAGTTTTATCCATATTTATTTTCCTAGCATGTCTTTTTATAGTATTCTCAAAGTAAGTATTTTTTATTAATTTGAATATTGCTTTGGCAATAGCTCATATACTGACTATATTAACAAGTTTTGTTTCAGGTTTTAGAAGAAATGTACCAGTTTTTGTTAATGGTATTTCAAAGGAAACACATTTATTGTAAGGGATGTCAGTACGAAAATCCTTAGAAGGCTTGACTTAGGCGATATTAACCAACTGTGCATCTGCTTTTATTTCTACTCTTGCAGGCAGTGTTTACAGATCTTGAGATTCTTGCTGCCATTTTTGCCAGTGCTATTCACGATGTTGACCACCCTGGAGTTTCAAACCAGTTCCTGATAAATACAAGTGAGTACTCGCACATGAATTCATGCACTTACACAGTATATTATATTATATTATATACACACACATATATATATATACACACACCGATCAGCCATAACATTATGACCACTGACAGGTGAAGTGAATAACACTGATAATCTCGTTATCATGGCACCTGTAGGTGGGATATTTTAGGCAGCAAGCGAACATTTTGTCCTCAAAGTTGATGTTAGAAGCAGGAAGGAAAAATGTGCAAGTGTAAGGATCTGAGCAACTTTGACAAGGGACAAATTGTGATGGCTAGACGACTGGGTCAGAGCATCTCCAAAACTGCAGCTCATGTTTGGTGTTCCCGGTCTGCAGTGGTCAGTACCTATCAAAAGGGGTTCAAGGAAGGAAAAGTGGTGAACCGGCGACAGGGTCATAGGCGGCCAAGGCTCCTTGATGCATGTGGGCAGCAAGCTACTGTAGCTCAAATTGCTGAAAAAGTTAATGCTGGTTCTGATAGAAAAGTGTCGGAACACACAGTGCATCACAGTTTGTTGTGTATGGGGTTGCGTAGCCGCAGACCAGTCACGGTGCCTATGCTGACCCCTGGCCACTGCCAAAAGCAATGGGCACATGAGAACTGGACCACGGAGAAATGGAAGAAGGTGGCCTGGTCTGTTTCTTTTACGTCACGTAGATGGCCGGGTGCGTGTGTGTCGCTTACCTGGAGAACACATGGCACCAGGATGCACTATTGGAAGAAGGCAAGCCGGCAGAGGCAGTTTAATGCTTTGAGCAACGTTCTGCCGGGAAATCTTGGGTCCTGCCATTCATGTGGATGTTACTTTCACATGTACCATCTACCTAAGCATTGTTGCAGACCATGTACACTCTTTCATGGCAACGGAATTCCCTGATGCCATTGACATCTTTCAGCAGGATAATGCGCCCTGCCACAAAGCAAAAATGGTTCAGGAATGGTTTGAGAAACACAACACACGAGTTCAAGGTGTTGACTTGGCCTCCAAATTCCCCAGATCTCAATCCAATTGAGCTTCTGTGGGATGTGCCGGACAAACAAGTCAGATCCATGGAGGCCCCACCTTGCAACTTACAGGACTTAAAGGATCTGCTGCTAACGTTTTGGTGCCAGATACCACAGCACACCTTCAGAGGTCTAGCGGAGCCCATGCCTTGACGGGTCAGGGCTGTTTTGGCGGCAAAAGGGGGATCTACTCAATATTAGGCAGGTGGTCGTAATGTTATGGCTGATCAGTGTATATACATTATATATATATAGATGTGTGTGTATATGTGTCAACGTTTATTTTTTAATTTTGATTGGCCGGTGTTTATGCCCTATATATAGATGATCTGAATCTATTTGGTCTGCTAATGTCACATTGTTGATCACATCAACACCAGCAGCTCTAGCCATATCTAGATAGATAAATTAATATTTATCAAGCTACTTGATTATTGCTAGAGGAATAAGTGGGCAGGCTTATAGGTATGCTATAATAAGTATGCTTCTCTTGTCGATCGGGAAACCTAGTTAACTAGAACGGTCCATTCTAGCCTAGGGGATTTCGATGTCACTGGGCCACGGCAATTCCGACTAGCTGACTATAACCTGCATCAGCACAGGTTATGGCTTCCCAGTTGTTTTCAATTGTAATGGGTAAAGTCATCGATCATAAAGTGGCAGCCTGTGGCCAATCTGTGTGCCTCACCTGCAGACTCTGAGCTGGCCCTCATGTACAACGACTCCTCTGTGCTGGAGAACCACCATCTCGCGGTGGGTTTCAAGCTTCTGCAGGAGGAGAACTGTGACATTTTCCAAAACCTAACCAAAAAACAGAGACAATCTCTGAGGAAGATGGTCATTGACATTGTAAGTACTCTTTGCCATATTTTTTACACTATCTTTTCTGGCACTTAATTTTTTTAAAGGCCCATTTTGTGTGTTTGTCATTCAAGGTCCTTGCTACCGATATGTCCAAACATATGAATCTTCTTGCTGACCTGAAAACCATGGTGGAGACAAAGAAAGTGACAAGTTCTGGAGTTCTCCTCTTGGACAATTACTCAGATAGGATACAGGTAAGCAATTTAGACGGCTTAAACCAGTCGTCATGCCATCCTCACTATGCAAACACCTTCAGCAAGAAATGTGCATGTAAAGTCAAGAGAGAGAAAAATCATTGAATTATGCTGCAAATAAAGGTTACCCATTCATCATTCAGCTTTAGTAAAAGTTAAGCAAAGGTTGCACATAACAAAGCCTCATGCCGTTCTGGTCCTCCTCAGGTTCTGCAGAACATGGTGCATTGTGCAGACCTTAGCAACCCCACAAAGCCCCTTCAGTTGTACCGGCAGTGGACCGACCGCATCATGGAGGAGTTCTTCAGTCAGGGCGACCGGGAGCGGGAGCGGGGCATGGAGATTAGCCCCATGTGTGACAAGCACAATGCCTCTGTTGAGAAGACTCAGGTACTTGACAGTAGGGTTGACAATGTTTTCACTAGTTTCAGGAAATCCTGTAGATATGATGTAAATAAGTGTGCAGTTTCAGAATCTGCAGTTGTTTTTGCGCTAGTTTCATATAGATCCCTTCTTAAGTGCCTTATTTTATCCCAGCCCTCTTGCTGTTCTGTATAGGACCCAACGGCACCGGTAGGGAGGAAGGGTTCCATTCAAACTCCATTGTTCTGTGTCATCAATTTCAGAATACATAGAATCTATGCTATGAATATGTTGCAGGAATCCGCCTCAGTGCACATTTACATTAAAAACTTTGTGCACATACACGTTCTATTGATTAGTCTTACTCTGCATTAGCTTCTGTATTTAAAATATACAATATTATATAATATGTTTACAATATATATTAAAAGATTTTTTCAAAGTTACATCACTCAAAAGAGTACAATCTGTTCTACGTTATGTGAAAATTTAAGGATCTACCACACATTTATGCAAGAAAATCGTGAAGAATGAGCTTGGAATATTTAAGAATTCAATGGAATTTCTTGTTGCTGTATCCTAGGGTACCCTGAAAAATTGAAAATATATATTTAATAAATGCCACATATAATAGCTTATTGGAAAGAAGACAAATTGATTTTAGATATGTCTGATCTGGGTGCTACCTTTCCCTCGAAAAAATTTTACACACCAAAGAGTTTACATTGAATTTAGACAATTATCTCCAATATCCTTTCACAAACATTTATGGCTATGTCAAGCCATAACTGTCTACTATGTTACAAGCATATTCATTTTAAGCTAGCTGTTAGCAGAAGATAGTTATTAAGAAAAGAAAAGAGGAAGAGGCAATTTTTCTCTGTGCCACTGGGTGAGTTAGAAGACTGCTCGGAAGATGATCTGTGAACGTTCAATTCAATTCGTTTGCTATTGCCTCGCGCTCGAGTTATTGGGAAGTTTGTAGTCTGAGCCCATAGCATTCTATTGTCCACCCTATGACAGATTTTTCCCTTCTCTTCTATGAACTAGTTATATTCATACGGTTTTTCAACTGGTCAGCTTTGTTGGGTCCAGTGCAAGGATGTTTAACTTCAACATTTTAAATTGACTGAAAAGAGACCATTTGCACATAATATTTTTTGTATAATTTTTACTAACATTTTATTAACATCGTCTCTCAATAAACATACCATAATCCAACAAGGATCATCAAATCATCTTTTTTGATGTTACTTATTTCTTAATGATTAATATTAATTATAATAATTATATTTATTTCCTGGGGTGGCAGGTGGGCTTCATTGACTACATTGTGCACCCTTTGTGGGAGACCTGGGCAGATCTGGTACACCCTGATGCCCAGGATATCCTGGACACGCTGGAGGACAACCGCGAGTGGTACCAGAGTATGATACCTCAAAGCCCGTCTCCAGCCCCTGACGACCCAGAAGAGGGGCGCCCAGGAGGAGCTGACAAGTTCCAGTTTGAGCTGACCCTGGAGGAGGATGTAGAGTCAGACACAGAGAAGGACAGTGGCAGCCAGGCCGAGGACGAAGAAGAGGAGGAGGACAACAGCTGCAGTGACTCCAAAACAATCTGCACTCAGGACTCTGTGTCCACTGAGATGCAGCTGGATGAACAGGTGGAGGAGGAGCTAGAAGAGGAGATCTGCAGTGAGCATTGCGCGGTGGTGGTGGAGGAGGAGGAGGAGGAGGAGCAGCCTGTCAACACATAACAGTGTCGATAGCCTCCAAAGACACATTTAATCAAAAAACTAAAAACAGAACGAAAGAATGAATATTAAATAATAGCAATGACATAAATATTTCAAGGTTTTTTTTAATTTTATTTATTTATGGAAGTTCCAAAGCACCCATTGCACTCCACAACCTTCATCACACCTTGCCCTCATTCGGGCGCTAATACACAGAGAACCATTTGTAGTTCTACAATTTTCTACTCAGGAATAATTTGTTTTCTTATTTGGTTCAGCTTTGGGGTTTTCTGTTCATTTGGCACGAGTTTTCAATCTTATTGGAGTTCACACTTGTCTCTTGGTTGCTCTTAGGTTTTAAAATCAACTGGATACTTTTTCTGACCCTTCTTGCCTGTTACATTTGGATTTGAATTAATCTAAGAAAGCAATATTTTTTCTTTATTCCAAGTCAGTTGTAAAACAATTGGAGGAAGGTGTGTGTAACGGGTCCAATTTCCATCCTACTGAGAACCTTTGCAGTGGAAAAACAAAAATGTTGATGTGAACAATGCCACAAATGGAGATAAGGGGAATTGCTGGAGGGCTTTACTGTATGGATTTTATGAGACACTTTTCTAAATGTCAAGTCTTCCTTGAGACCGGAATGAAAAAAATACAGCAACAATGTTGTTTTGACCTCTTTAGTTTTTTAAACATGTGTAAATGAATCTTTTTGTAGGTATTACTTTTTGGTATTGGAAAAAAAAATAGAGATATATTATTTTTAACAAAATCTTTGAAAATCCTCATATACCATTGCTACTTTATTTTGTGATAAGTAACTTGCAAGTTTGCTGTGCGACTTAAATGAGCAACTCCTGGGGAATGAGTGTTTGGATTTTCATCACCCCAAGGAATCACTCGCAGCTTCGACACATTTTTGCTCAATTTTTGAATTTCAATTTTAAAAGCTAGGTTCCTTTTTTGACTGAGGTAGTTACCCGGGAAAATTTATATATAAGTCATTTTTTTATATATCAAGGTTCTCCAAAAAGAAAATGAAATGCTATTGACTGTCAGAATATTCATGTTTTTATATAATTATAACAATGGATTAAAAAGTACTTGTTTAAGCTATCTTGAATAATTGCAAGTATTTTTATCTGTATAACGTGTATGATCATACTGTATTATTGTATGGCTTGGAATGAATTTGAATGGACTTGAATGGAGTGATTAAGATTTTAGTCATATATTTTATTTTTTTATTTTTTTATTTCTGTAATATATCACTAAGTAATTTCAAGTGTGGATACAACATACTTAACCCTCCCTTAGTTTAAATTTTTTTTGCCTGTGTTTCAAACTATCTAACACAAGACAATCACTTGCCCAGGGTAGTGGGTGCCAGAGTGTTTGCTTTGTTTGTCAAAACAATGCTCCTCATCTGGAACTGCACAACGGTGCACACAGCACTGCATGACTTTTCTTTTTTTTATGCTTAACTTATTATTTGTTTTGCATGTGTCTCACTGCTTTGCAATAGTTAATTATGGGTCATTATTTGTAGCATAAACAATAGCAAATTTATGCTTGCAAGTTACTATACCCTACCAACTTGTTCTCTGCTTATGGTCAGAGTATATAAAACTATTTAATCATAAGGGAAAAAGAAAAAAAAACTTGAATGAATCTCGTTTATAATGAATGCTCACTGATGGGTATAATGCTTTTGTGCCATTCCTTTTTTCCCTCACCAGACAACCTTACCTATTAACAACTTTCTTGTTTGTCTTTGTTTACAATGTAGTATTTATTATATTGTATATATTGTATATGTTTATTGTAAATTACTGATTCATACTATATCATCCCTTTTGGCGATGGTGTTCCTGTATTTGGAAAACTCTTGATAAGAGAGTGTTTATTATACATATTCAATGTAAATATGATCTCTTGTAAAATTCACTGTAGAACTTGTTGATGGAGAACCTGGGGAAAAGCCAAACAATATGAAAAAAAGCTGCCGGTCTTTGGGCTCAGGGCTATGCCTTAACTTTAAACAAGGTTTTCATTTGTGTTTGTTTTCCTCTAACCTTTTTGTTGCATTAGAAAGACTTTTGAACCCAGGCGCAGTCCTAGAGCTGAGGCTGCAAACACTCTTTAGTGGGTGGATCTAACCTTCAGGTTTTTCATTCAAACCATGGCTGTGCTGCTCGGGCAAGCCAAAACACTACCAATGTACTTCATCCACTGGGGAAGATCTGACGGAGTACATAATGTATTGGAATGCAATACAAATGTACTCTACCCGAGGGGAAAAAATTTTCCATTGAAGAATGTTGAACTACCTTATGTTTCTGTTACAGATTTCTGTCAAGGTAGTAGTCTAGTGCATCCCTGGTGTATCTTTGTCCAGTCGTGTAGATAGTATATAGTGGTAGCATATATAGTGAAGGGAGTGACTTTTAATTTTGTTTTATTTTGTCAACAGAGCCTCTTTTATGACACGCATACTGTAGATTCTAGCAGCCCTGGACCAAAGCAATCAGTGGCTTTTATTTTTAATAACTTGTTTTGTTCTTTTTTAAATGGTATAAAAGGGACATCTGAACTGACACTTTAAAAATGTTATCATAACATGGCATTCTATTGGTTATGTCTTCATAATACCAATCTTCACAAGTATTTCAATCAACTCCTTGTCTCTTACAGTCTACTGGATAGTACTGTAGATCTTGTCCCTAACCCCTAGTAAGAAATTATAAAATGGAAAAACATTTTATATGCAACAAATGAAATAAAAGCATGGGTTGATTCTGCCTTCTCAATGCCTTTTTTTGCTGTTTAGGTACTGAATGATGGATGGTGGAAAGGTTCATCCTTTTTCAGAATGTGGACATTTTGTTGTATGTTACAGAAAGTGACTTGAAAGCAGCAAAAGGAGCTTTACCACTGGACGAGGGTGTAAACAGCCAATCAAAATTCTTCTGAAGGTGGCGAGATGTGAAAATGTTAATGAGGTAATCTATTTGGTGATCTTTTAAGAAGGGATGGGAATTTTTACATTGCAAAAAGTAAAGTAATTTTTGCCCATGTTGGAATCACCAGTTCTACTAATGCACTTCTGCTCGTTTTCAACACTGCTTGATGAGAGGATTAGTACAGATCAGAGGAGAGCTTGCAGACACCCAGAAAGCTGATAGGAGATGCTTGTTAGAAGTGAACCGATGTCATTTTACTGTGCCTGAATGTATGACATAAATTTAGAATAATGTTGGCAAAAAAGTCAACTTAAAATAAGTAATTTTGAGAAGAAATATTTAGGTGGAAGAGCCAGTCTGTGAACCACTCAGTGAGATACTCAGGTTACCAGCCTTTCACGTTTCTGTAGCATCTGAGTTGACATTCTAATAGGAAATCCATACAGGGGTTTTAACACAAAATTAGTGAGTGTATAAAATGCTTGATCTCCATCACATACTTGACCAAATGCATAACTTTAAATTACTTGAATATAACGACTAAAATTACACATTTTTATACAATCCATTATAATATAAGTAAGAAAGATAGTTCAGAGTTTGTTGTGTCTCTTTTTGAACTTTAAATAGCTATAGTTATTTTGGCTTTTCTTTCCTGCATTTAGCATGTCTGTAAAACTCACAAAGGCACTAAACATACGCACACACACGCTCACTCATGAGTACTATGTATGTTTTTGTGTAGTTCAATAAACAGGCAAATTATTTCTTTCTACCTCCAGGGGGAAGAATTTCACCTTAAATGAAGCAGAGGCAACATAATTTAGCTGGCATTTAGCTGACAGTAAAATAGACTTAGCAAATCGAAGTAATGGTAGGGTTATGTGAAACAGTATGCATTAAATCGAAATTAGTCTTGTATTTTAAGTCAGCCTGTTTCTTTGAAGTTTATCATCTTCAGACCAGGAAATTTACAGTGCAACTTCACTGTTTCTCCCTAAGATAAGATAGAAATGTAGACTATGTATTACAATAAAAGCAGAATAGAAACCAAAAAATTGTTTTCTTGTTTAAATTTAATTAAGTGTAATGTGTGGCAGCAAATTTATTGACAGGCAGGGCAAAGATTAATAAAAGCCACATTAAAGCAAGGTAAAGATTCACAAAACGATAAAAGCCTCACAGCAGTACAATTAGTATATTTATTATTTATAAAAACAACACGTGTAAAGTCACAAACAAGTACCTTTTCCAGTTATAGACTAAATCATGTAAGCAAAATAGAATAAACAACTTATATCACCAGTTAAGGTCCATTTGATTGTGTAAGACATATAGGATTGTGATGCAGCTTTGTTCAAATGTCATTATATAGTATTGGATTTTAAATCCACATCTCACCATTCCAGATATATAGAGTAAAAGATATATGTGTGTTATATAAGTTATATATCATGTTAAACAAATATAGGTTCTGAAAGGTTTTTTATTAGATTCTTTTACTACACCAAGGAAAGGTTCAGAGAACATCTGATAGTCATGCGTTGTATTTATGCTTGTATTAAGTTTGCAATGTGGTAATTAACCGATGAGGCACCCTGAAAGAAATGGTAATCTAAAAGCCATCCTGTTTCAATCACATTTAATGGGATAGCATGAAACAAGACTCAACATATAACAACATAATAGAAAGTCTTAAAAGGCTAATAATTAGATTATATGTGCCCAGTGCCTATAAATAACACATTTTTACTGCTTTTTGAAATGCTGGATGAGCGTAAAGGTCAGTTATTGGAGATTTTAAATTGGTAAAATGTGTCTGTTAGAGGACACAGGCCACAGAATACCTCACAGATCTCTGAGTCACTGAATAGTCTTTATCCTGCCACCTGGTTGCTATGGAGCTCAGAATCCTCTGGGCACAGTGTGTCAAACAGCTGAAAGACACAGAACCAACAAAGATAAGCACAACAAGGCGCTTGTGTCTTTTAAGACAATTCTACATATAGGTAGAAGTAAATGTGTCTTTAGGTAGCACTTCTGTTTTATCTTGACTACTAGCTCTTTGACGGCGTAGATTAGCCTGAACGTTATAGCTATGTAGATCTCACAGTTCTGTATGACACTGACTACCTATGAATGTGTTTCAACTCTGTTTGCTTTGTTATCTGACTGCGCTTGCTGTAAGCCAGTCTGGATAAGAGCATCGCCTAAAGGAATAGAATGTAAACAAAAAATGTTGGTGACAAACATAAAGGGCAATCAGTAAGAAAACCAAAAAGAGCGCCAAAATTTTAGAGCGCCGTAGATCTGACCTATCAATGCTTTTACCGTTATATTCACCCAAATTGCCAGTAAGGTGGATGTGATGTTGCGATGTGAAGTAAGCCACATGTCTTTCACTATGTGTTCCATCCTAAGGGGTGTTTGACTTCAGTTTGTAGTAGTTCTCTAGTTTGCTGTGTTCATCTCTATTCTTTCTCCATTTTGCTCTTCAGACAAAGAGTAATTCATGTAACTTCCCATTATGTTTCATAATGGGTCTCATTTATCATTTCCATGTATTGAAAGCCCAATATTGACACACCGAATACTATATGAATAACATCACCTGCCAGTAAAAAAACAAGTTAGATATTGTCATAAAATAAATAGTACCCATGGAGTGAACTGCCATTTAGACATATAAGCTTTGACCAATATTTAACAGCAGGGCATAAATGTACATATAATTATGCCTCAGTAAAATGTGAATAGTTTTTACCTTGATATAAATAGCAGTAACAAGCGTAAAAAACTTTGTTTCCAATTTTTAATATGAAACTATAATCTTGTCACTTACCACCACTCTTATAGGAGCAGTATATACAGTGCAATGCAGCAAGGGAAATTTACAAGATGCTCTTTATTATTGACACAATCATACATGGGCTGGATTCAATCACAGTAACTCAGCTATGGTAGGCATACATAGTACCACGACTATACAAGACTTCTATACAATAAATAGTTATTTAAATATTGCACTTGCTGGCCCATCGCACCTCAAAACTAAATCTGAGGATGCAGCTATCAATTAAACTAGCATTTCTCATGCAACACTATTTCATGCAACATTTAGGCTTCCCTCATCAAATTTGTTTATCATTTTTTTTTAAATGATTATTATTTACAAGGCCTAAGACAGTTTACCTATAAATTAAACATCTTCATCTTTTAGCATTTATATAAAAAATTTGAAAGGTAAAATCAAGAAAAATGTTACTTTTGTTTAGGAAAAATGGGTAATAGTGGAACAAATACAGTATAGATACAAAACATACCTGCCTTCTCACTTACTGCTATGGGGTCTTACTCAAGGAGAAGAAAATTATTAGTTATTAAGTTATTTGTTGAGAGTATAAAGATAAAAGTGATCCTTGCTCATGCATTGAACTTTTTATCCGGTGGATAAATTAAATATTGATGTGCTGACTCACACCCCAAAAATAGTTAGCCTGAAATCTTTCCTTGGATTGATGTAGACGCATTGTGTACAGAGATGTATGTCCCCTCTGCTTTAGTTAGACCAATGCATTTTCAAACTATGAATATGAGATTATTAAGAAAGATAACAGAATGTGAATGCTAGAAAGACCAGAGTGCATTACTCTTCGCAAGTTGTTGTGTATTAGGGTAGAGTCAATCGACTACAATGGAAGTAACACATACACACACTAACATACACTGACAAACAGATGTCCATGTTAAATACAGAGTTCAATGTACAGAGTAAGCAATCATATACAGTACATGTAATATTTTGTCTAGTGCATTCTAGTAAATTTAATACTATTATATATAATTACACACCCTTTACATAGACTGGGTAAAATTCTAACTGTACATTATTATTGTTGTTATACTATCATGATTTTCCTTCATCATACAATTGCAAATTTCAGCAACACCTTAAGAATCATACTGCTAACAAACATGTTCTCATGTTTAAAAAAATTTTTCTAATGGCTCTGGTCGTGTATCATATTTCCTCATCATCATATGTGTATCAATTTGTTTATTGTGAGACAAATGATACTCTATACCTGTGCAAAACAGCAGAAACCATTGACTCTGAATTTGAGCTGAAGAACATATGGACTATGTTCATCAGTTAACTTACCAATGTATTTTATGGAAACATACCAACAAAAAAGATTAAATAACAAAATTGTGTTATAACATTTTGCCACTAATAACATATGTATCACAAATCTAAGAAGCAGGGTTCTACTAAACATAAAAACAGAAACCATTCAGAAAAAATCTTACCAGGCACATTATTTGTTAAAGCAAGATATGGAAATATTAAATGAGAAATTGTGAAACTATACCTAAGGAAGGTAATATCTTGGCAATAGCACAAATCCGGATTGCTCCAGCTAGGTTCACGACCACTAACAGCCACAGTTGGGCTGTTGTAGAGGCGGGGGATTATCAGTTAATCTGGCGTTGGGCGCTCCCGTGGTCGCCGCTGGGTCGGTTTCTAAACTTTCTGACATCTTGTCGCAGATTATGTCAACCAGCCGCTCAAACGTTTGTTTTACGTTGATGTTGTCCTTGGCACTCGTCTCAAAGAACTCAAATCCTAGAATCAAAAACAAGTATTTAAACACCAATATAGACATTCTGTGTTTACTAAATTATAGTTTCTTCCTCTCAATATATTACAATACAATAGTGACAGCACCTAAAAATAGCTGATGAATAGCTGTATGAAACTCGATATTCTCTCATTTCCTTTGGGAATCTGATTTTCATATAATACAAGACACACACAAAAAAAAAATCTTGACATGATTACATTTATTAATATCCAAAAAGGTAAAGTTTTATGTTTGAGTAGTTTATTAATTACCTTTTTATAAATTGGAAAATGTTTCTATTTTAAACAAATAAAAAAAATTTCTACCTAAACAAATATATGCATTAACTTAACTACCTGATGCAATGATAGGAATTGTGATCCCTAATTGAAACATTATATTTTGAACATCCAACTGACCACATAGCAGTCTACACATACTGATTATAGATGTCACTTTTGGCTTTTTGAATTGGCCCCAGGGAAGTTACAGGAAGAATTTAAGATATTATTAGATTTAGAAACTCATCCCGTTTGCTGTGTCATCAAACAAGCATGTGTCACCTAATTAAATGTGTTTAATTATCAGCTTTATAATCGAGAAAACACATTCCACATGCTTTAATTAATGCACTGAGCTATGCTGAGAAGGCTGTGAGCTAATCAGCATTAATGACCATTCGCCATAAAGGGTCACAGATCTACCCGACATAAATAACATACCATTTAGGAAAAAGTCCAGTTTACCCCAGTGTTTACTGTTAACCTTGGTGAATGTGTCAAAATCATTTGGTTTTTGTCAAAAGAAAATGTTCTGAGGGTGAGAAGGTTACTGGAAATGATTTCAGTTCTGTTTCAGCATCACTACCATACATTTTTTGTAATAAAAAATGTAATAATAACATTTCAATAGGAAAGTGTGGTCCTTAAGATTGTATATTGAAACCATGTATTTCCAGATAGCTACTTTGTAGTTTGCATGTTTGTTTGTTTTTTGCCTCAACTTTTCTCAACAGAAAAAAATAATCTAAAATCACAAGACCATAAAAGGTTTATTGAAGATTCCTGTCCATAACAAAAATAAATAAAAAATGTGGTGAAAGAGTGGAGAACATGAGAGGGAAGTGCTGTTGGGTGATTGTAACCGGATATGATGGTAATAAAACGGATTAGGAAAAAGGCACATTGTAGGAAGAATTTTAAATAAGGATTACAATGATTACTGACTAGTTTTTGGTGGAATATAAAACTACACACAGGTAAATCACAAATTACACAAGTTAAATTTAATTCACCTGAATTTGGAATAATGCCAGGTCTGATATAATATGCAGTCTCAGTTATTTATACATTATTGCCCCAAATAAAGAATAGATTAGATTTTTTTTTCCCATGTCACAAGGTCATTTTCTAATTAAAGCTGAGTTGGTAGCACATGCGATGAACCTGTACTATACTAAGAGTGATATATTTAAAGAGACATTACAGATTCTCAGCATCATCCTAATAATCAACTAGAGCGCTTTGCAAGAATTGAGAGCTGGCAAGTTGCAGGCTTCAGTAAATATAAAAGGTAAGAGAGGCCTCCTCTCTAATCCCATACCATATAATTGGGAAAATAAATGTTACTAACATTTATTTAAAATCACCTGTTACCCTTGGTTCCAAAGTGACGTAGCTGCTATTGAAAAGACTGACCTCAAAAAAAGATTTTATTTTTTTTTCCTAGATGGGAAGCCTAGGTGGAATTCACATTCATATACTGTACTGTAAGAGGGGGAGCAACAGTGAAAAAAGGATATTTTCCACACTACAACATGGTATAAATGGACCATATGAGTGATTTGTTATGCAGTTAAGGTTGCACTCACCCAACTGCTCTGCCAAGAGCCTGCCACTGTCCACCGACACAACCCTTTCATCCTCCATGTCACATTTGTTCCCAACCAGGATGACCTGAGCATTGTCCCAAGAGTAGGTCTTGATCTGGGTTGACCTGATTGGATAAAATTGGCACAGTCAAATTTTAACGCATATCCTGACTTTGTTCAGCAGTTCTCCTTCCCTTTATTGACACAGCTGGCCTCTTTCATAATCCTGAATCTCATTAAGAGACCGGAGCCATGTATGACTAATTGAGACAAGGTAATAACAGAGCAGAGTCTAGAGAAGGTCTCCACGCCCGGTGCCCTATTACATTTACCATAAGTAAGCATTTAAAGTTAAATGTAAACAACAGTAAAATAGAACATTACATATATTAAATATTTTCCCTTCCTAGGGGAAATTAGAGCACATTCTTTGCCACATGCAAGTCACACCACTTAATTGGGCTTGTCATCCGTACTGCTTTCCAAAACGTCATCGTTAAGTCAGCGTTATATGCTCACTGTTCTCCACCACTTATATTTAAAAATTTATACTTTTTACTGTTGTTATTCAAGTCTAAATATCTCCAGAACTGTAATATCCACAAACTTGCAGAATTTGAGAACACTGACATTTTTGAAAGAATATAACATTGTACATTAAAACATTTTTAAAAAGAGGTTATCATTATTTTTTGAGTTACCATTAAATATATCCACTTTTCAGACTTCTAGGTAGCAAAAAGTTCAACCAGGCTTTCACACAACATTGTACTTTTCCAAAAATGGAACTGGGTAAGTCAAACGTAATCCTCAGGCAGTCTGAAGTGGCCAAATATGGTAAAAGTACCAACCAATAATTGCAAAAAAACCTATGCAAATATTAGTTATATTACACAATATATTTAGCTTTAAAAATCTATTTCCCAATAATATTATTCTTAATAATATTGGATGCATGGTTGCAAAGGTTGTTTTTTTATGCTTTCCAACAATGTCCAACAAAAGAGAATGTTATGATTGAGCCAGAACTAGGTTTACTTTTTGTTGTGAAAGGTGACCACACAAATACACCTGTTGTCTGGTTTGTGGCGTATTTTTATTTATTTACTGGCTTAAAATATGAAAGTAGTACAAAATCTCAATTTATGTCACTGTGCTAAGGCAACGAGTTGGTGGAGGTAAAAAAGATATTTTAACCAGACCAATGAGGCAGAAGGTGAAATTCCACGTCTGAGACTGTCCGAAGTCCTGAAACATAAAATTATAGCGGTATGTAAGACGGCCAAACGTCTGAGTCAGACTGTAATTTACTCTG